>JAPZVO010000149.1:0-74121 GCA_029962745.1 Echinometra lucunter | reverse complement strand
CACTGTTTCAAACTATGTTTGCGGGGCAATAAACTTTGAAATGTGTAGAGTCAAATTGAAATAAGAGGTATGTTACATTCCTGAGAAAACAAAAATTATTATCTCTTATACATCCATTCATACCAATGTTCGATCAGTAATGATCAGTGCAAGGGGAACGGATTGTCTAATCTGGCTCATAACTATTCATTGTTATGTATCATGCCATATATGGTTGTCACTTTTGTATACTAAACTAAGTATATCATTAAGCTGAAATAGACAGTCGTAGATAACTCAGTTCTCAATCCATTTGCACCTGATTTATAAACATCGGTAATTCATTTGTTGTGTATCATTGCATAATATGGTTGTCACTTTTGTATATTAAACTAAGTATATCATCATGATCATTACAAGCTGAAATAGACAGTCGTAGATAACTCAATTCTCAGTCCATGTTGCACCTGATTTATAAACATCGTTAATTAATTTCGCCTTCGATATATATTGACAACACTAATTCATGTCGAATTTGATAATGTTTCAGTAGGAAGGACTTCCTTCTCTTCCTGTTTTGATGTATGAAATGTGGGTATAACACTATAACATGGACGAGTTAAAGCTTCTATGCTGTTTTCAGTATTACTAAGCAATTTGCACATTTTGTATATAGAAAGACAGGAGTTGACTATGTTAGATATTGCATCCTATCATGCTATTTGTAAAGGATTTTATTTATTTGTTTTGTTTTTGTTTTTCATTTTACAAATATAATTTGATATACATGTATATATTATAACTGTAACGCGAACTAATGCCTACGGAAACTTTCACGTTGTCTACACTGAAACGCATTTCAGAATACGGGGGGGGGGGGGGTTTCATGAAGTGAACTGAAGTGACCTTTACTGATAAATTTGCTCTCAGCCAATCAGATGCAAGGGTTTCAGTAGCTTACAACAGATGTCAGTAGAATCACTGACAGGACATTTCATGAAACACTCCCCAGGTATTCAGGATTTGATTGTACATATACAACGAAGCGGCTTGTGAAACTGCTATTTTTGTGTACTATGGAAAAGGTTTAAACCTTGTTTTAACATGTTAGTTTACATGTATACTTTTCTGTATGTGTTACAACTATTTCTCTAAACATTGTCTACTAAAATTTCTGTATAACAGTTTGAAGCATATTACAGACTTTGGAATGAAAGACGTATTTGTGAAGATTTGCAGTTAATGTTTGCTGTACATAAAATGTTAAAATTCATATTTGCTGAATATTACTATATACAAGAATTGTAATCTTGTATTTCTTTATTTCGCATACCGTAAAATGTATTGAAAGATTTTTAAGAGGAAGACAATTTACAGGTGTATGTGCTAAACATATACACGATACTAGAATCCATCGTCGCTGAATTAAAATGGTATACATGATCATGGTTTATTAGGTCATTGATAGGTGCGTGGTGTTAAAATATATTTGTTATTTTTGTAAATACAAGTATCAGTTCTCCCTCTCTACAAAAACAAGGAATATAAATGAGCAAGATAAATTTCATTTTAAAAATGATTGACATAAATACTTTACAACAAAACATTTACTATCAGTTTGTATTACAACGAATAGTTACGAGTGAATAAGTTTTATAAAACATAAATGCATATTGCAGTGGCAAATAGACGGCCATATCGCAGATATCTGACTGTTTTTTATCGTTAATAAATTTCTAACATTATTTAAAGTCCTGTAGTCTCATTCATCCTATGAGAGAGTGATAATGTTTATCATGAAAGAAAATCAAAATCCATTTACTTGTATCTCTCCATCCGGGTCATTTTCCGTTGATTGGCCATTCCACACGTCTGTCTCTCTTCCTCTCTCTCTGCAACCCCCATCCCCGATCCAACTTACATCTCACTTAACATGCTTAATTTTTCCATCATTTTTTTTTTTTTCATTTAGCAGCCCATTGACTAAAGATACCACCTATTTAGTTTCTCTTTTAAAAATGTTCTTGTTATTGTTGTTGGCTTGTTCCTTCTTTGGCAGGGGAGGGGCTGATGATTGCGGGGGAAGTAAGAATAGGGATAGAGAGGAGAAGAAAATGACTAGGAGAGACAGGAGATTGAAGTAGAGAGTATAGTGAGACAGAGACATGAGAGGGGGGGGGCAATATAACAGCTTGATCTGGATACAAATAATATGATATAAAGCCACCCCAACCCCGATCCAACTTACATCTCACTTAATTTTTCCATTATTTTCAATTTTCTCTTCATTCAACATTCCTTCGACGAGAAGATACCGCATGTTTAATTTCTGTTTCAAAAATGTTTTTGTTATTGTTAGCTTATTCCTTTTCATGTAAGGGGTGATGATGATGGCGGGCGAAATAAGAAGAGGAAGAGGGATGGAAAGAGAATAACTACGTGAGAGGAGATTTAGAGAGTAGCCTATAGTGAGAGAAAGAGAGACGGAGAGAGAGAGGGGGGTTCAATTTAACAGTTTAACCTGGATACAAAGGATATGTAAACGTGAACTAATCATGCTAAGAGAGTTAAGTGAAAATGTTGTGTTACGATAATGAGACCGATTAAAGACTCGCCATGAACAAAATAAATAATGGTTAGATTTAAGACTGCATTATTTTATTACAATATTTTTTCCAGGGAAACAAAAAAAGAAGATAACTCTTACAGTACTAAAGATGACTGGGAGATTTAGTGTCCACTTTGCTGGTGGTATGTTGAATTTAGTTCCTTGGTAGTTCCGGCAAAAGTACTGAAGTTAATTCACTTATAAAAACTCAGGGCTGATGACGATGTTGATGACGATGATAATGATAATGGCGATATCCGCAGTGGGATCAGTGTCCACTAAATTAAACTGACAAATTCGATCACAAACATAAATGGTATTCACCTGGATATATAAGTCGGGGTTCCTCTTGGACATGATAAATAGCCTCTGCTAACTTTAAGATAAATTCTGATTCTCTGAGAGATCTCGGATCTCCCAGGCTTTTATATGAAATCATGACTCATTAAAGAAACATCCTGAAATACCTTGTTCACCGGCGTAAATCTGTTTCGAGAATTGGGGGGGGGGGGGGGCGTGATCGAAATATTTTGCCGAAATTTGTTGGTCACACTCCACTATACACACCCTCTCGCTCGCCCACCCCCATATATAATATCTGTTTGTTTTTGCAAGCGACCGAAGCGAGCGAGCCAAAAAATATCGACTTCTAGCTGTAAAAGAAGCCTTATTTTGTCATCAAAATTCATTCTAGGCATATAGATATTTAAATGTTATATTTCGTCACCTCAATACCAAATACAATACCTTGCTTGTCCAATATTGTTTGCTGTCCCAAACCATCCTGTTTCTAAACATATACGAGAGAAAGAAGAGAGCAAGGAAAGCTACTCCACGTAGTTACATGATAAGGTATAATTTTGTCATCAAAATACGCCATATGGTTATAACATATATCTAAAATATATTCAATCACCTCCCCTGCATGCCTAATTCGTTGGCCTCCCCAAATATAGGTTTTCCCGATCATTTTCAAACTTTTTCTTATTCAATTTAATAGATTTGTAGTTCAATTTTGTCCCTATAAGTCTGGAATATGCCAATCCTAGTTTCAAATTCGTCTTTTGTCGATCATTTTAGAACAAAGTCTATTTAATTCAGTTATTTGGCACACGTTCTCGTCATTTACAATTCAAATTCGTCGGTCGCACCCGCTGCACCCATAACAGCAAAAACAATTTAGCGATCATTTTCGTCAAATTTTCCTTCAAATTCGTCTCGTATCTCTTTTGTTGTGATTTTTCGGTTATCTATTTTTTCCTGCAACCGTTTACTTTGTCCACATTTAGGAGTAACATACACACACGTGCGCCCACCTACCCCTCCCCCCACACACCTTAATCAGAGTACATACGGAGACAAACATAATTATGTACTGTCACACAAACGTATAAACGTATAAACAGTGATCCACGATTTAGAGTTTAAGCCTTAATGTCAAAATACAAAAATGTAGAGACATGTTTTTTGCCGTTTTCCAGGTTGAAAAAAGTTTGTTTTATATATAACGATGCGATAACATAAAATCAGACTTGAGCTCTTTTCATGTCATCATGTCGTGACACCATTCAGACTTGAGCTCTTTTCTTTCCTGATTTTATTATATCGCATCGTTAATTTTTGTATGTGAGTGTGTGTGTGTGTGTGTGTGACGGTGGATGTGTGTGTTTGTGTGTGGGCGGAGGGGAGATGGGACACGTGTGTGTATGTACTCCTAAATGTGGACGAAGTAAAATAGTTGCAGGAAAAAATGAATAATCGAAAATTCACAACAGAAGAGATACGAGAAGAATTTGCAGGAAAATTTGACGAAAATGATCGCTAAAGGACGAAATTGCTTATGCTATTATGTGTGCAGCGAGTGTGACCGACGAATTTGAATTGTAAATGACGAGAATGTGTGCCAAATGACTAAACTGAATAGACTTTGCTCGAAAATGTTCGACAGAAGACGACTTTGAAACTAGGATTGGCATATTCCAGACTTCTCGGAACGAAATTGAAATACAAATCTATTAAATTGAATGAAACAAGTTTGAAAATGATCGGGAAAACCTATGAGCAAGCGCAGTTAGCGAAGAAAAAAATATAGAAAATACACCAGATTATTTTTTTTAGGTACACTCCCTGCAGAATTCGAGGATAGTTTGACACGTCACTTAAAAAAAAAAAAATTATATTCGGGCATCTGCAGCTCAATGATTTCAAGGAACGAGCAAAACTTTTTTTTTGTTTTTGTTTTTTTTGTTCTGTTTTGTTGATATTGAGAACAGGTTCTAGTATATTGTTACTCCCCTTCTCATGCTGTAGTTACGTACAATGATAATTATCGGCATCTTCTGTTCTCACAGAGATTATAGGAATAGGCTCATAGTCACGTGTTGTTATCTCATGAAATTTCATCTTATTTAGGAAAACTTGCCGCTCGAATCCTCGCAGCTATAAAGGCCTAACTAACGATTTATAAGTAGAAGAATAGCATAAACTTCCTTTGGATAGAGAGACAACATGCATACCTATTTCCTTTTTAAAAATAATAATATAACCGGCATTGGTTAAGATACCGGGTTTTCATTCCCCTATTTTCCTTCCTTTTTATCTCACTTTTACCAGTGTGATCAGACCATATGGATAGTGGACCAAGCAATGGTAAACCGAATGATGTCAGACCATGTGGTACTTGGATCAAATGGATGTAAACCATAGCAGCATGCATTGATAAAGATCCTATTTCCTGCCTGGCAGAGTGCCAAACATCTGGGTCATACCACAAATGGTTTACATCCATTTGGTCTACTGCCATTTAATCCAATTACCACGTGGTCTAACATCATTCAGTTTACCATCGGTTGGTCCACTATCCATATGGTCTAATCACCATCTCGTCCAATCACCATTTCGTCCAATAACCAATTGGTCCAATAGCCAATTAGTCTATAACCATTTGGTCGATTATCAGTTGATCTAATTACCATTTGGTTCAATGTTCAACTGGTCTACATGCTATTGGTACAATATCAATTTCATCTAATATCATTTGGTCCATATATCAGATGGTCTATTGTCACTTCGTTTACACCCATTTTGTCTAATGACCATTTGGTCCAGCTGGAATTTGGTCTAATTATCATTTTGAATAATTGCCATCTGGGCTAATTACCATTTGGCCTAATAAGCGTTTCGACTAATAACCAATTGCTCTACTAGCCCTCTACGACCGTATGCTACTTGTACCTCCGACGCAATCGCAGTTTTGATGTATCGTGTACGTGTCCCTCGATCTCTGTGGCACTTCGTTTGTCAATTACTTGTACTAGTGTTAGGATTATTTGAAAGAGTCTACTCCTTCATGTCTTATGCAGTTGTTTTCCACCAAACGCAAGATCCTTTAAAAATATTGTTCTTTTTTTTATTTTAATTTTTTTCTCTTTTTCGTTTTTTTTTTTGCGCCCCCAACCCAAATTGCCGCCCGGGGCACTTGCCCCCCCTCGTAGATACGCTACTTTGTGTTGTGTGTCCCCAGCTCTGGCCTTCTCCTGCTCAGTGGTATCACACTGTAGCCGTATCAAGAACATGAAGCTTCTCTGATTCTTTGAAGCTATTATGCAAATTTGGAGACTTCAACTCACTTACCAGATGTGAAAAGGAATAATTAAAAGAAAAAAGGTCGCTATACCGTATAGTGATAATAAATACTGGTAGGGACATGTATGAAATGTTTAGGGTCACTTATCGGAAGGAGAATTGCAACACTGAGATACGAAAGCGGCACTTCCAATTTAATGGGTGCTCACAAGAAATAAAACAGGACTTTTATCAGATTTCATGGGGGCGAAATGAATTAGAAAGCAAAAAGGCCACTTATCAGAAACAAGAGAGGTGTTTACCAAATTTGAAAAGTGGTCATGGCAGAATTATTGAAAAGGTAGTCCTATACGTGCACTTTTCAGGAAACTTGTGGCACTCATGGCACATTCACAGAATAAATAGACATTACTAGAAAAGAAAAGGGGCATTATCTGAAGTAAATTTGAGCATTATCAGATTTCGATTGAGGCACCGGCCCAAATGGAAAGAGGAAGTTTGACGGTAATGAAAAGGGCACTCGGCAAAAGGAGAATTGCATTATTGGAGCGGATGTGCAGTCAAAAGGGGCACCTATACCATTTAAATTGGAACATTCGTTTGAAATGACAAGGGCGCACTATTGTAACAAGGGAAAAGAGCTCCATGAGAAGAAAAAAACATAGGATCACTAATCTGGTTTGAAAGGGGAGTAGATGTAGGATTGATAAGTTATGTAACGCAGCGAATGGGAACAGACGTGTAGCGTGTGAGCTCTTCAGCCAACGCCCATTTTACTCGTCTACAGAGTTATTTTTCACCGTATTCTGACTGAATTTTGACTGGATTTTGACTGGATTAGTAAGTTTTGAACTTATTTTCTAAATGTACCGGGCATTCGTGTAAATTGTGCTCTAGAAAACTGAATCTGTTAACGCATTTTCTTGTGCGAACTCGGAGCGAGTAGCGGCCATGATGAAGCGCACTAGAAACACCACTGCTAAGCTAAAGCCCTCCGGCGCTCCCGCGCCGGACTCCGTAGATTTGGTAGAGGACGAGGAATGCGAGACCCAACCCACCCTTGGAGACCTACAGCATAGCATTCTTGATTTCAAGAATTTCATATCTACTAAACTAGACCAAATCGCTGCTGATGTAACTGCAATCAACAAAAGGTTTGACGACCTTAAATCCAGTGTTGACTTTAACTCGGCAAAAATCGCAGAAATTGAGAAACAAAAACTGCCTGAACTAGAAGACTCAGTTCAACAAAAAATCCAGTCTTTGGAAAACAAAATCTTGTTGCTGGAAATCCACGACAGAAAGTCGAATCTGCTTTTCTACGGCCTTCAACAAAATGACGGGGAAAATGTCTACGACGTGCTGAAAGCTGCCTTCGCTTCTCTTGGAATTGAGAACGCCGTCGCATCTAACATCGCCATAGCTAATGCCCACCGTCTACCGCGACGAGAGACCGGAGCCCAAGCCGCCCCACAAGCACCCGTTCCTATCATTGCGCGGTTTTGTTATATGCATGACAGAAACAGGATCTTAGCAGCTTTTGAAGACCAGCAGAGAAAGCGTACGAAGAACCCCGCTGATCCCAGCCACGCCCAACCGCGATTAACCGTCAGGACCGACCTACCGCCTGTGATGAAGACCCGTCGCGGGATCCTTGCGAGTGAAGCATACAAATTACGGAAGGAAAAGGGAGTTGCTACAAAAATCTTTGTAAAAGGTACCAAGGTCCATCTACAATGGAAAGAGAAGGGTACGACCAAGTGGAATGATCATGATGTCTAGCAACAACAAATTACGTAAGCCTGATGATCTCATTATAACTCTTATCTGAATTTTCTCCGCTTGCTTCACTTTTCGATTGTTATTTTTGGGTATAATTAGGCCTATGATTTAACTTTCGCAAAAGGATCATGTTGAATTTCAACAGCTACAATCATGGCAGTGGGGCTGACTATACCGTATATATATATTTTTTTTTGCTTCTGTACAGATCAAGCTTGGTCTATATCTCGACATCTTAATGTTATTGAAATGAGTCAGATTTTGCATTGCTGCCGTTCGGCTTTACTAGTTGTGACCGAGAGCTTCAGCGGAATATCATTGCCATAGTTTACGGTTTACAGTTTCTGCAAGTAATATAAAGAAGGAAAGCAGTACGTCAGTTGTCAGCTATTTCAAGATTCGTTTTCACTTGTGGAACGAGTAGATGCTTCAATAGTTAACTTATGTTGTGTATACTTATAAATCATGGATCACAGTGTTGGAATGTCATGAGCATGGGATTTCCCGTCAACGCGTATTACCACATTTGCTGCGTTTACATGAAAAAAAAAGAAAGCATGTAAACTTCAACTTATTTTTCTACTTTCTGATAAAATCAAATAAATTGGCCATCGCATTATTGTATACACATTGTATGCCTGTGCAAACCAATGTAGAGGCTACTACATTATCTGGGCCACGTCATCCCGGACTCAAGTGTTGTTTGAAAAGTATGCCAGACATTCTTAACTCCATTTGCCTATGGGCTCATTGTTGTTATAGCAATAAGCAGTAATGTACTTGATCGTCGAGTTGACATCCTAATTTTAAATCCCATACAACATGCTCTTATCCTGATACATGTTGAATGCTACCGCACATACAGACTGAGACATGTGTATGCCTTTGTATTGTTACGTAACCTGCCATTTGCTACAAATTTGCACTGATTGTCTTGTTTTACATGCCATCGTATAATCAGCTGCTTTTATG
Organism: Echinometra lucunter; assembly: GCA_029962745.1. NCBI lineage: Eukaryota > Metazoa > Echinodermata > Echinoidea > Camarodonta > Echinometridae > Echinometra > Echinometra lucunter. Next base: position 65,195 of record JAPZVO010000149.1, on the reverse strand, counting down.
TATACACATGTTCAACGCCTACGATAAACTCATTAAAAAGATTAAAAAAAACACCAAATGTTTCATCCAATTATGATCCATGTTCATCTCAAACAAGTATATGATATTGTACGATATTGTTAGTAGTATCTTCACTCAATAGTCATTTTATTCATTATTATTATTATTATCATTATTATTATCATTATTATCATTATTATTATTATCATTATTATTATCATTATCATTATTATATTATTAGTAGTTTACATTTTTTTTCTTTTTTTTGCAAATTCAAATTCTGAACCAACATCTATATGTGAAGGGTTAATAGTTGCATGCATGAAAGCATTTCCTTCGATGAAGTGTTGTATGAAACAAGCTGTGCATCACTGATATATCAGAAACTAATTCAATTTCTCTTGTCACCGAAACTTTTATGAGTGATGCACCAAGAACAGTCAAAACACACTTATGTTCTATTTTTGACTGTTAGATCCTTGCTGACATTGCTTCACAATCACCATATTTACTTATACTTGCTTGATAGTTCTTGATATTCTGTAGATCTGCGAGCGATAGGACTGGGGTCTCGTCGGGATGGAGGAACAGGGGAAGGGTCAATGAACTGGCTACTGGTTAAATCATAATCAACGATTGTAAATCACAATTGTGGGAACATTTAACTAACTCTGGTGAATTTTCTTTGCTCCATCTCGGTGACTTCCAGTCGGTCGCTCTGGGAGTTAGAAACATATTGTGCTCTGTTGTGTTTTGCTAAAATTACTAAAACAGTAATTACTATGAGCACACTACCTTGGGGAAGACTCAAGCATGACAAAGTGATATATGTACATTTAACTAATCTATGTAGTACAGAACGTGTAGCCTTGTCATTTTGCATTGGAATTTTCATACATGTACTGTTCTATTCGATTTTTTCCGTAAAACCTAAACACTCAACATATTAATGTTGTGCACTGCATACTAGCTTGTCTTAACCCATGGAGGTACAGAGCTTTTTGGGGGTCTAGGTTAATCATCTTCAGTCCTCCAGTTGGCAATACAATTTTTTTTCCACTTTACATAGTTTGAAAAAAAAAAAAGAAGTATGGATATAGTATGAGCCAAAATTAAATATAATGGTAAAATTGAATCAGAGGTTGCCAATTTGAACACAGGAGTAGTGATTATATATTATCTACTGCGTTGCCAATTTAGAGAGTTTCTAAACTGCTCTAGTTTGGGAGCGCCGCACCGTGCGGCGATGGGGGTGGGCTCAAGTTTGCCAGTGCGTTTTTTTTCTTTCTGCTCATGTGTATAAGTGCTGCCCGGCATTCCGGGCCGGCGGGTGCTGCGGGGGCGTCTCCAAAGGGTGACACTGTACCTCTGTGGGTTGAATTAGCGTGCATGCCTATCACGTCTGTAGCACAATTGTTATTTTCAGCTATTGGAACTACACTATTGTCATGTTTTACAATTCATGCAACGTATATGACATGTAAGCAGTCAGCAAACTGTTAATAGAATGCACCCTTTATGCTCGCTTTTGCTCATCTACATGTAATATCGAGTCCTTCGGGTTTTTTTTATGCTAATATGACGAACATGCTCATACTATAATGCTGTTCACTTCCAAGAAAAGCTTTGCTTGTATTCGAGTGGGTCAATATAGCGATAACTCGTTGCAATTTCAGAATCTGTAGTTATTTGAACGCAAACGTAAGGGTCGATAGTTGCACGAAAGTGTTTGTTTTCTTTCAAGAAGTAATATTTAAACTACGAAATCAGCAGCGCAACACCTTGACTTGTGATGTATCTTTAAATCAGAATGTATCAATTCTACATGTATTCTCTTCTGTCACTGAAACTTTTATGAATAGCGCACTAATAACGTACACTGAAAGTTTGATCTTGTTAATGCGTTAGATTCTTACTTTCATTATATGATTCGTATTTGCAATGTCAACTTCATGTTTGCTTGTTCATCTGTTCTGACACAGTTGCTAGTTGCTATCATTGTCCGATATTCTGCACTCTCTGGGCGATTGGGCTTGGGGTCGTCTGGGTAAAGGGGTAGGGAATGGGTTGGGTGAACTGGCTATCAGTTTACATCGTACTGATGCAAGATACTATAAGAACAACTTGATCAGTATTGGTTAATTTTCTTCTCTCCATCTCGGTGACTTCTGGTCGGTCGCCTTGGGAATGTAGAAATAGGTTGTGCTTATTATAATTTGTCAAAATATCCCCCAAATGATAATTGCTGAGAGCATGCCATTCATACTTGGGCAGTTTAATAATGCTGTTCACTTACAAGAAAACGGTTTCTTGTATTGGAGTTGGCACTAGCGACGGGGGGGGGGGGGGGTAATTCCAGTCAAATGCTTCTTTCTTCTTTTTTGTTGTTGAAGAAAATGATACTATATATGGGAAATCTTGTACATGTGCATGTATATGTGTATGTGTGCGTACATGCATGAATATGTATGTGTATGTATATGTACATGCATGTGTATATGTATGTATATATGTATTTTCTGTATTCACTCAACCTCTACGATAGCTTTGCTAAGCATCATTTATTTGACATGAGATTTACTATTTCATGTTTGGACCTAATTTTGGTGTTAAAATTTTGATTATGGAAGCAAGCAAATTCCAGATGTATAGTATTCATAAACTTGTACAGATTGACAGTCATTGATATCGGGTAATGTAATTCATGTTTAATTCTCAAGCAAGTTAACAGTGTTAGAATTTAGTGAGTAGACTATATTTTTTTGTTTTTTTTGTTAGGGCGTTGGCTGAAAGCCATAGCTAGTATACAGCCACCTCCACAGAAATTTATATCTGTATTTTGGTAATTTTATGTGTTTATGTTGTCTTTTCAAGTTCTTGTTATGTTTTTTGTCCGATGTAGCCTTCTGCAGTTAACGCATGATTATGTGACTTATTTTTCTTCTCTGTCCCCAACTGACATTACAGTTTTGCAAGGTCTGGAATCTGTGATCACTCAGTTTTGTTATCATTGCTATGTGTAGTTTTCCATTTCAAGATGTAAATGATTTTGATCTGAACCTTCTCTTACAAAGACAACATAATGATAGTAACATTTCTATTTCTGATGAACAGTATGAACACAATATTTCAAATGCTATAAACAATAATCTAGAAGAATTAGAATACACATTTGATGCCAATGACAACTCTCTTGTTAAATCTTTATATTACACCCAGAACCAGTTTATTAATAATGTACAGTCAAGTGGAAAGAACGATCTAAATTTTTTTCATCTTAATATCCGTAGTGCAAGCAAAAATTTTGAGCAGCTGAGTTTTTTGTTCGATGATATTAACGTAGATTCTTTTGTAATTGGTCTGACAGAGACCTGGTTTACAGACGACCCTCACACAATACATTCCCTATCCAAGCATAACCTGATCTTTAATAATAGAGTGAACAGGCGAGGAGGTGGAGTAGCACTTTATGTTCCAATTAACTTGCACTATATTATACACGATGAACTGAATTTGATGAATGAAACAATGGAAACGGTTTTTATTGAAATTTTACGACCTAACAGGAAAAACTTAGTTGTAGGCACGATTTATCGGCCACCTTCTTCTGATCATAACACGTTTTTACTTGAAATACAGCGACTGCTTTCAAACCCCTTACTCCAAAACAAACACTGCTTTTTGATGGGCGACTTCAATGTTGATCTCTTAAAATACAAAGAAGATCTCTTTAGTCAAGATTTCTTTGAAACTCTGTTATCGTTTTCATTTATTCCATTGATTACTAGACCTACTAGATTATCTCCTCACTCGTGCACTTTAATTGACAATATTTTCTCTAATGTGGAGAAGGAAACTGTTTCTGGCGTCATTCTGTCTGATATATCCGACCACTATCCAGTATTTGCAAGAATCTTATGTTTTTTCGGTAATATTTCATACCCTCCCCCTGTCAAAATAGTTAGGAAATTTACTCCGGAAAATATTACGAGACTAAAAGATAAGTTGAATTCTCTTAGCTGGGCTGAAGTATTGGTATCCAATGATGTCAATATATCATACAACAATTTCATGAGTATTTTGACCAATTCTTTTAATGAATGTATCCCTTTAGTGAAATGTAAACCAGATAACAAAAGAAAGCCAAGAAATCCTTGGATTAGTAAATTAATTCTAAGATCCATTAATAGGAAAAACAACCTTTATTACAAGTACCGTGCAAATCCTAACGATGCAACACGTGAAAAATATGTCAAATATAAAAACACCTTAACAACTGTTTTACGAACTGCAAAAAATAAATTTTATTGTTCCAAATTTGAATCGAATGTAACTAATATAAAAGAAACATGGAGGGTGATTAATGAGGTTTTGAATAAAAAGAGAGATTGTAATAACATAACACATGTGAAGGTCAACAATTCAATAATTGACGATAATCCTACTATAGCTAAAAGTTTTAATGACTACTTCTCAAATATTGGTCCGAATCTTGCCAGTGCTATACCCCGCACCCAAAAAACCTTCGAATGTTTTTTAAAGAATAAAAATCCAAATTCGTTATTCTTTATTCCAACTGATGGCAGTGAAATCATAGATATTGTAAAAGAACTTAAAAGTAAAAAGAGCCCCGGATATGACGACATAACCAATGATTTATTAAAAGATATCATTAATGAGATTGTTATTCCCTTAGAACATGTCATGAATTTATCACTTGTCAATGGAATTGTTCCCGACAAAATGAAAATTGCTAAAGTGGTCCCCATACACAAAAAAGGAGATCCATCTGACATCAGTAACTATAGACCCATATCTCTTTTACCATCCTTCTCCAAAATACTTGAAAAAATAATTTATAATCGTACAATAAAATTCATAAAGAGCTTTGAACTTTTGTCTGATTCACAATTTGGCTTCCGGCAAAAACACTCAACAACACATGCAATCTTATATTTTATAAATCATGTTGCAACTGCTGTTGACGACCATTTACATACAGTTGGGATCTTTTTGGACCTCTCCAAGGCCTTTGATACTATTGACCATGCAATATTATTATCTAAATTATCACATTACGGAATAAGGGGAAAGGCCTTGGAGTGGTACAGAAGTTACCTTACAGATAGAAAACAGTTTGTTTCCATTAATGGTTCCATTTCCGATTACAATGACATAACATGTGGAGTTCCACAAGGTTCGCTTCTTGGGCCATTACTGTTCATTTTGTACATCAATGATTTTCAGAATTCTTCGGATATTCTATCATTTATATTATTTGCTGACGATACTAGTGTCTTCTTTTCTCATAAAAACCCAGATACTCTCATAAACACAATTAACACAGAACTTGGATGTATCTATGATTGGATTTGTTGTAACAAACTTTCTTTGAATGTTCAGAAAACACACTGCATGCTTTTTAGCAATTCAATTTCAGTTTTACCCGAGAATGTCTTTTTAAATAATACTACAATAGACTTAGTTGATTCAACGAAATTCCTTGGTTTATTTATCGACAGTAAGCTTTCATGGAAGCAACACATTATGCATTTATGCAAATTAATATCCAGAAATATTGGCATCATCAATAAAATAAAAAGCAGTTTTCCTTCAAATGTATTACTAACCTTGTACAATACTCTCATACTCCCTTACTTAAACTACGGGATATTAGCTTGGGGCAACTCTTCTAGAACGTATTTGGATAAACTATTACTACTTCAAAAAAGGATAATGCGAATAGTCTGTTTTAAAAATAAATTAGCCCACTCTGATCAATTATTTCATTCTAATAAGATATTAAAGATACAGGACTTATACAACCTTCGTGTGGGCTGCTTCATGTATCAATTAAATAAAGGCGAATTACCAGCTCCATTAACTGTATTGTTTTCAAAAAATTCGAGTTTTCACAGCTACCCAACAAGACAATCTTCATCATTCCACCTCCCATTGTTGAGAACCTTGTATAAACAGAAAACTATTATTTACACTGGCCCTCATTTTTGGAATTCTCTTAATGAGTCTTTTAAACACTCACCAAGTTTATTTTCATTTAAACGTAACCTTAAACTTAACAAAATAAATAGTTATACCAACCAGTCTTAACTGCAGAAGGCTATGTCCCGTCCTCGTGCCTGTGTTTGTCAAGGTATTGTCCCGTTCCGTGTGGTATTGTATCGTGTATCGTTTATTATGTATCCTTATCCTTGTATTTTGTAGTCAACGATACTGTCTATTTAATTTGGGAACCTGGTTTACAAGCAATGCTTCTACAGGTTTCCTTCACATTACAGCGAGCATTATTTTGTTTATTTTATACTTGCCATATACAATACTGAACTGTATTACTTTCAATATTTTGTACAACTTTGCACTTTTTTTTTTTCAGAATGATTTTGAAATATGAAAAATCTTGTAAAATTTTATTTGCTGTATTGTGAAAATAAATGAAATGAAAATGAAAAATAAGAGAAAGGTGAATTAGAAGGGAAAGGGCAATGTAAGCAAGTGAAAAATCCCTTACCAAAAGAAGAAGATGGGCCCTGAAAGAAGAAAAAAGGGCACTGCACACGTTTCGAATCGGACATTTTTCGTGGGTAGGAGGCACTTTTTTATGCTTAGTTGCATGACCCGCCTGCTCTTTGCCATATACTCCTCTTTCTTCTTCTCCTACTTCTTTTCTTTTTCTTCTCTCTCTCTCTTGATCACTGGAAAAATCGTGGGGGGGGGGGCGACCACCCCTGCCCCCTGTAGCGCCGCCCCTCAATACTATGATCATTGAATGGCGAGCGAATACAAGTAACATTATTATTTTTGTTCTTGTTATTTTATTATCATCATCATTCTTATCATCATCATCGTCATTCTTGTAAGTAGTTATATCTATATTTACATTTATTCTTATTCATAATAATTCTATTTCTAATATTTCAAACAAAGAATTTATAAATAATGCATTCATTTCATTTATTTATTTTTCAGTCGTAATATTTCTTTTAATATTATCATTACCATTACCATAATTACCCATTCTGGTAGTAAGAACATATGGTACATGTGTTATTTCCAGCATTAAACCGAATGGAACTGAGAATTGGACCAACTGGTTATTAGACCAACTGGTCAATAGACGAAATGATCCTTAGACTTATTGATGTGTGGACGGAATGATGATTAGACGAAATTTGGACGAATCGATAAGTAGACCATGAGGATATAAGACCAAATGGAATTAGCAGAAAAGGTTCTTCGCACTGTATCAAATCTACCACGCGAAAGATATCAAAACTGCAGTTTCTGCCATTTTCACTTTGTGCTCACCCAAGTGTGAAATTTGGCGCACAGGTCATTCAATGTTGGGTGGTCCATACAAATTTAAGTTGCATGTCTTCAAACGCTGAAACTTTGAAATTTGCTTGCACTGCTTCAAAGTCATGACATGAGGGTTGCACTGAATTTGATATGAAATATAGCTGAGAAGTATACATGGTACAGCTATACATGAATCTGTTTTCATATTTCCTCAAGGGTTTCTGATTTAAAAATTACACAAATTTGTTGTAGGGGGAACTCTTTTTTTGTTTTTTGTTTAGATGGATGCCTTATATCTCCAATTTTATACTCAAGAAGAGAAAACATTCTCCATGTTCTCAGATTATACAGTAGACATGTACTTGCGAGGAAATACAGGCCATAAACCATGTACACAGGGTTGAAAGAAGATCTTCAACTTGAAACAAATTTCCAGAACACATACCCCACCCCTCAATCTCTCTCTCCCTCTCAGGGTTCTACCAATATATTCAGCATGTTCAGTCAATATTCAGTAGAAGAGCGCCAAGATGAGTGTGCACTTGGTGCACACTCACGAAGAAATGCAGTGCGTGAACTGACTGCTTTACAGCCAGGGACGGGGCCAAGGTAATAAAGTGGGGCAGGGTTTTTTTTTTCCTGGTTGTTAACCTTTACCGCCATGTCCACGGGCGAGTTTATTTAAGTTTTAGATGAACAAATAAGGCTTCTACGGAAGATACTGCACCGTCCATGGGCGTCCTTAGACGGTGTGTGGGGGCTCTTTAAGTTTTCATAATCATTATTATTATTATCTATTATTATTAATATTATTATTATTATCATCATAATTACGTAGTTGCATGATGACCTGTCTTTTCTTCCTGGATACTCTCCTTTCTTTCTTTCTATCTTCTTCTTCTTCTTCTTCTAATCATCCTTTTTTATTACTTGCAAAATCTTAGGATTTGTAACGGTGTATAGCGTCACCCCTGTTTGTAGCTGCCTATATACAGAGGATTTGGACTGACCGAAGCCATGTTTCAGCCCTCACCATCACAGGCTACCTATCCACCACAGCCTCCTCCCATAGTCATCAATACAGAGGCTTTTAGAGGCGTGTTCTCCAATTATTCATGTAGCTACGATGAATGTAAATTTTGTCATATTTTGTTAAGATATATGTATATTATCTTGTTGAGTCATTGCCTTGTTTAATATTTGAATAATTGGAAATAAATGTGTATAAAACTTGAAACTTGAAACATGAGATCCAGATTTTGGACAAATTCTGCTACCTCGGTAGCACCGTAACGAGCAGAACAAATTGATTGGACGATGATGTCATGCAACCAGGGGCGTCACTAGAGGGGGGGGGGGGGGGATGCGACACCCCCCCCCCCTCCATTCAAAATTCTTGTCGGCAAATTCCCGATAGCTGTCGGCAAAAAAAAAAAAAAAGAAAAAAGAAAAAGGGAGAGAAATGAGAGGGAAGAAGAAGGAGGAAAAAAGAGAGAAAAAAAAAAGAGGAGTGAGGTGCCAAAATAGAGTCATATTAGGCTTATTTGCTTGTGCATTGTGACGACGAAATAACACTGGTGCCACGAAAGAGAGTGTATATTTTTCCTCGCTCACTGCGTTCGCTACCCTCGCTCGTATAGTATTCAGATACAAGATGGATTTGGGAAAGCAAACAAAGTTGGCAAGCTAGGTCCGTCATATATATTGATGAAGAATTATCTGGTACCATAAAAAGAGTATATGTATAAATTTCTCCTTGCTCGCTGCGCTCACTCGTATAATATTTAGATACAGGATAGTCTTTGAAAGCAAATGAATTAGACCAGAGAGGTGACCAAAATCAAAATAGATTTCTTAAAGGTCCATCTTGCATTTTTGATGAAGAACTTTCACTTCTATCATGCAAAAGTGTACATATATATTTTTCCTCGCCCTGTACGCTCACTCGTAGAAAATTCAGATACAAGATGGATTTAGGAAAGCAAACGAATTCGACAAGTGAGGTGACCAAATGTACCTGTATAAGTTAGATATCTCATAGTTAATACCATCGTGTATTTGGATAAAGAATTTTCTCTTCTACCATGAAAAATAGATTTTTTTCCTCGCTCGCTGCGCTCGCTCGTATAATATTAAGATTTAGATTGGTCTTTGAAACTGAGTGAATCTGGCCAGAGAGGTGACCAAATATATAATTTAAATGCCTTTATGTCCACCATGTAGTTTGATGAAGAACTATCACTTAAGTACGAAGAGAGTGTATATTTTTCCTCGCTCGCTGCGCTCGCTCGTATTATATTTAGATACAGGATATTTTCGGAAGTGAGGTGAACAAATACGTAATTCAAAAGGAAAATATGATAGAGGCGCAAAATTGAACATGCCTCAATGGGCTTTATAAAGTTGAATTTATCGACGTTGGTCGTCGGCAATCGGTGGCATTATTTGTCGGCAATCCAGCCTCTACACCCCCCCCCCTTCAAAAAAGTCTAGCGACGCCCCTGCATGCAACCCACTGGAAAGCCAAGTACGGCCACTGGCCAACTGACCAAAGAGACTCTGGCAAAATCATAGCCTCTGACTCGATCTCTATTATCAAAGACTGCTGCGTGCAGTGCTGTGGTTCTGAGCGCACTTCTCTATTGTTCCGAGACGTGGAGCATCTACTGCTGACAGCTGGAGCCGTACCACAGCCGATGTCTACGGAAAATCTGCAACTTTTTTAATGACTGGACAGTGTGCCCAAATTCCAGGTCATGAAAATAGTGTGTCATCCACAGTGCTTGATCATCAAGTGCCACCTAAGATAGACAGGACATTGGCATGGAAGATGACAGGATTTTAAAGATTCTGCTGCAAGAGCAGTTGAAGCAGGGGCACCGCTTCCAGGGAAGACGGCTCAAGAGGTCGAAACTCGAAGGGCAATCTGAAGGAGGAAGAAGATAACTTTGTAATCTAGTAATAATGTAATTTGCTTGAGAGGACTCATTCTTAGCATTAATCTTATATGGTTCTTTTATCTGTGTTTCACACATTGTTCCATTTCATATGCAACTATGACACATCACTCGTAATAATAATGGCGCGCTTTCGATTCTCTGGTATTTACGATAGGGAGTGATCTTTATACAGAACTCCATAAACTTGAACAAATTTATACAATTAAGATATCATAAATGTCTGGCTGATTCAGTAGCATGCACATTATATACATGTACATATACAAAAAAAGAAAGAGGACACTTTTTATTGTTCCGAGTTTACATATACAAATGTGAACCATCATATTGAATGAAATATAATAAAAATTATAGAAAATGATACTCTTTAGACAAACGTCAATCAAGATTCAGTTTCAAACTGTAAACTCTGAACTCAAATAGACACATTCATTCAATCGTTGGAACATCGAATGAACAGATACAATTTTAACTGTATAGTGCCAACTATCTTTTCTTTCTTTTCATTTATTTTCTTTTGACCACAAGAAATCATGCCTGACCCCAAAACAACTACATAACATTAATAGCATGAATAACATGAATAACTCGACGCTACTTTGAGCGGAATGTTAGGAGGGGAAATTTACCGGAAACATCTTAAAGGCATTGGCTAACTTTGTGAGCAGCTGATTTAAAAAATTCTCAAACTAAGATGAAGCATGTGTATGGGTACTTGTATTTATACTCAAAAACCCTGAAACCAACCATAATTTGGAAGGAAAAGCTGTAAGTTAGACGCAAACCGCGATTGTATTAGCTTTCGTCTCGAGAGACACTGAACTAAGAGGACCGTTTGCATGAATTAAAAAATACCGTTACTTGCCTTCCGCCGCGTGATACGTCAATACACACAGTGCGGTCCGTTGAGTCATGTGCGCATGCGCACTCCTTACGTTGGGTCTATGCAACCGACCCTCGTATATTTTTCAAACATTGGTTCACATTTCTAATATTTAAAAATACTTCCCGTGGATATTATGCTCTGAAACTTTCACACTGGTATTTTAACACTATAACCCTAATGTTTATCCCATTTTAAAGTAACAAAATGAGATTTTTTAAAAAATCATAACAATGTTAGCCAATGCCTTTAAGAGTTCAGGCGCAAAACTCGATCCGTGGACAGAACGCCATTTATATGAAAATTGAGTTCAATTTACTGATAACAGGGAGACAGAACTTTGTTCGGATAGGATATGGGCAAATAAAAAATTAGAAAAAAGCAATTCACGATGTATGTTCATGCGAGCTAATAATCCTTACATTATAAATCTTATGATGGGGATGTTCTGATGACGACAGTATATAAACATAATTTTGATTGTGATGATGACTGAAGCTGATAATATTGGTGAAAATGATAGTGATGATGATGATAACTGAAATTTCGGAAATCAGTGTGACGAATCATAATAAATAATTCCATAACAGAAGCACGTTTGTTTTTTTTTTTTCACGTGTTAAGTAACGAAAGGATTTTTGTAGCATTTCATTTTATCCTGATCACAATAAGTTCTAGTCTGTACTATAAATTCTGTCCTAGGGATTTTAGAACCCGCGGAAATAAAGACTTTTTGAGTTAATAATCCATCAAGTTCATTTTCAAGGTAGGTAGAATACTCTACATGGAAATCAAAGCTAAATAAAATTTGTTGTGTGCAAATGAAGAAGACTACAATGAGAGTTAGCAGGCGGAGACTGTATACAAACATAATGGCAAACATTTTGTTTACATCCATGGCTCATTCATATTATATTTTGTTTAATAAGTCATGTCATGTGATGCTATTACCACTGTCAATACATGCATAATGACGGACCTTTGAGTTTATTTTGTTTAATAAGTCATGTCATGTGATGCTATTACCACTGTCAATACATGCATAATGACGGACCTTTGAGTTTATTTTGTTTAATAAGTCATGTCATGTGATGCTATTACCACTGTCAATACATGCATAATGACGGGCCTTTGAGTTTATTTTGTTTAATAAGTCTTGTCATGTGATGCTATTACCACTATCAATACATGCATAATGACGGACCTTTGAGTTCATAGACGCTAATATAAAATATTATATGATCTGAACGTAAAGAGATACAATAAAATTTTACCTTCCGATTGTGATTTTATTACATGCTCTGCTAGAGACTTTGCATTTATCATGTGACAGTGCCATGATCTGCTAAACGGGGAAGATATTAAAATGTAAATTTCAAACTACGAAGATCAATAAGTCGTTTGCTGAGAGAAGAAATGATTGCACAAACATTACCTTTTTTTAATGTTATGAGGTGCTGCACCTACACATCACTGATTACAATCTACATAAGTATAAGCCCGTACCGTACTCTGGTACTATCCGAAATTTTAGGTTCCAGTAGAATGTCATGTACATGTACTGAGATTTACGACGACGTGGACGGGACCAGTTTTTGAGGCATGAAGATTTACGAGGACATGGACAAGCATATCTGCGGACTAATAATACAAACTTGGAAACCTCAGTGACGAAGAAACTAAGGTCTTAAAACTTCATGTCAGTGGAAGGAGGTAAAGCAACACATTCTATACGTTGGGTTTTGTTCAATTTTATTAATTTGTTGTTCTTGTGAGTATGAGCGTGCATAATTGTATTTTTGTTTTTTTGTTTGTCTATGTTTCGTATACTTCAGCAAGAACAGGTGTACTGAATGGGGTATACTAAAGAGTAAACTAGCACCAATTCTTCAGTAGACATGGTAGATGGAATACTTAATGCATTAATAAAGGAGGAATGGTGGTTTTCATCGTGTTTTATTCTAGTACTTTATCAACCCTAAGAGATCACTTACTAGTAATGCATAATTCAGGCCCAGTCATTGCCAGTTTCCGTATAATATGCTTCACATTTTGATAGATTTAGCATACAAGCTTTCCTGTCATCTGGCAATGATTTCAAATAGTGAAAAGTACCCCTTTTCAGATTTCCCACAACTTCACATTATCTTTAAGCTAAGAAGGGCTGGAATATTTGGGTATGCCACAGCTATGCCATAGCCCGAGATCTCGGCCGTCGACTGCGCGATTGCGTCGAAAATCCGAGTCGGCACTCCACGACGCAATCTACAGAACTGTACAATTACTTGCTCCGTAATACTTTCATTCAAATTTCCAATTGATAAATTATGCTAATTTATGCGTGAGATCGAAATTTGCTCCAGATCATCAGAACTCTCTTTGTAGTATTCTATAGCAAATGAACTTGAAAAAATTCAGTATTAAAATTGATTTCTTAAGTACTTTCATGTATTTCAAATTTCTACTCTTTATCTTTTTTTTTTCGATGGAATTTGTCGGGGACACTTTTGCGATCTTGAAAAGCAGAAACTCAATCAATTTTAATCAGTAAAACTAAAAGTAAAAACTATTATACATCCATGAATTTTGGCGGAAACTAAATGTGTATTGAAATTGTCCATAGAAATACGTTCTTGAGCGATTTTTTGGTCTTACGTGCAAGTGAGAAATGGTGCATAACTTCAAAAGATGCGTGAATTATGAAAGAGAAAAGATATAAAATGCTGCAACTGACTGTTGTGGACATATCGCGCGAAACGTAGGGGGGGGGGGGGGGGGATAACTGCCCACAACCCTTTTAGGTTAAGTTGACTGTCGAGGATGGGAAGAAATCGTTTTCGTCTCGCCTGCGTAGCAAAAGCGAGATATAGGCGCCCCTTTCCCGACGGCGGCGGCGGTGGCGTGAACAATACTCTCATTCCAAAAGTTTTTATTCAATTTTTATGAAACTTCTACACAAGGCTTATCAAGTATCAATGATCATGCGGAAGGAATTTCAAGTAAAAAAGTCAAGGTCAAAGGCCAAATGAGGTCAATAAACCTAAATTATGTTGCAAAAACTTAACCGCAAGCTTACGTTTTTTATTTTTCCCGGCCCTTATTTCAGAAGTTTTCGTTCAATTTTCATGAAACTGGTAAAAAAGGCTTATCAAGTGTCAAAGATCATGTGGAAGGAATTTCAGGTCACAAAGTCAAGGTCAAAGGTCATCTTAGGTCATTTGATTAAAAATATGTTTCGAAACCTTACATTAAGGTTAATCTTTTAATTTTCACCTTCATTTCAAAAGTATTTGTTCAAATTCCATTAAATTTGCCTACAAGGGTCATCAAGGATCAGGAATAATGTGGGACAATTTTAGTTTATAAAGATGAGATGAAAGGTCTATTTTGATGAAAATATTATCACAAGATCAAATTTAATTATTATCATTATTATTATTATTATTATTATTATTATTATTATTGGATCTATGTACCTTATTCTCTACGCCTCGGAATAGTATTACTAGATAGATGTATAGGCTACAAGTGCATCATATTACATTATTATCATTACACTAGCTGTACCCGGCCGGCGCTAGCTGTCCATGTACGGGTGAATGACCTGGTTTGGGATGTAGTGGATGAACATGATGATATATTTGCCCGTGAATGCGAAAACAGTGCGGGCCATGTCCTGGGGGTGGTGCCATCATGGCTCCCATTGAGGCAAAGGAAAAGGAACTGTTTTAACTACGAATGTGTTGTCTGAAATTTGTGGACTCTGGATTTGTAGAGTTGAATAAACTTCGAATTTGTTGTGGGTAAGGCAGCAGAGGTGCTATTGTCATTTTGCCATTGTGGCAGCAGTTTTTATGTTCGTGTTGAAAACGCAATGTTCCACAATTATTGCACTTCACATTCATTTGACCCAAATAGAATGCCTGGAAAGATAAATTGGAATTCCTTGCTGTGAATGTAGAGCCATGAAAATGTGGGATTACATTCAAAATCCTATTTTGGCTTGATGATCCTTCTTGTTGTTCAGGATTATGGTTGTTATCCATTGTTGAAGTAGAGCCACAAAAATGTGAATTTCTATTAATATTGGGTTGATGATTCTCCTTGTTGTTCCAGGTCATGATTGTTATTCACTGATGAAATAGACGTACATGAATCACAGACTTTTCTTCTCTTAGTGTTTTCGTGCAGCTTAAATAGATTTTGCCTTGTGTTCGGGCATCTGTATACAAAAGAAATTAATAGAGAAATCGTGAATTTAAAAAAGGGAAAGAAATGAAATTATTTAAAGATTTTTTAAAAAATCAGTTAGTTTCATAAGAAAATTGAGAAAATTACACTTTACCGAATGGAATATTATGTGCTACGCACTGCTGTATAAGGAATTCTAGGCATAAGGAATTGCTGTTTATTTGACAGAAGTAGTGGTTAATATGCTATCATTTTAATAATTTATTGAAAAGTTACTAGAGATTTTAAATAGAATACCAGATGATCTGTTAGATGGGTCTTTTATGGAAGTTAAACAACATAATTTTTTACTCAATTTGTTTACAATTTTCCTTTTGTTATCACTATTAAATAATAACATGAAAATTATGTTTCAATAGTAGTACACATTTTAATGAATGAACCTTCATTTTTTGAAAACAGAATATTAGAATGAATTAAAGGATGTACATAATATCAATAGGCTAACAAAAGAAATATGGTAATGGCAGTAAAAGTTAACAGTCATTATTTAATTAAACTTGTGTTGCAGAATCCGAATTAAACAGGAATGAAATTACACATGAAATGCCTGTGAAGATGAAAGTTAGCAATGAAAACTTATGCAACAGCCAATGCAAGAAGTGATAATCAATAGGCAGAAAAGTGAAGACAGAGTAAAATGTTTCACAAAACCTGCATTTTGCACATCCTTTTTAAAAGGACAGCCACTCACCAGATACCAGTGCATTTATAAAATGGCACTGGTGAACATGGACCCCCATCTAACTTTTTGTTTGCAAGAAAAATACAATTTTTTGCTTTTAAGATAGATCATTAGCTTCACACTCTTGCTCAGCTTTGATCCTACAATGCAATTTGCGTATATCCCCCCCCTAAGCTATAAGATGTCTTTGATGATATTGAAATATGATTTTTTCATCACGGAGCTATAACATCTTCTTCATAGGCCCCATGTCAAGTTTGGTAAAGAAAGCCCCAAATCCCTCAATTTCTCCCAACGACGACAAATGCGAACAAAAATAAAGGGGTTAATTTAATTTTTAGACATTCACAAACCATATTAATTAGGAATCAATAACCTCCATTCAGAGACAACAGCCTTTATAGTTCAGAACAACAAAGCACTCAGTCCGAGTTCTTTTCATGTGATCCCAAACTTTGAGACATGATAGAATAGTAATGAAACTACCCATTTCAATCAATAACAGA
Organism: Echinometra lucunter; assembly: GCA_029962745.1. Lineage (NCBI taxonomy): Eukaryota > Metazoa > Echinodermata > Echinoidea > Camarodonta > Echinometridae > Echinometra > Echinometra lucunter. The sequence continues at coordinate 48,593 of JAPZVO010000149.1, read as the reverse complement.
AAATTGACCAATCCGACCAAAATGACATTTTTGGCCGTTTTCTCAGTTGCCGAGCATGCGTTTTATTAGTGGTTTCAAACCGGCGGGTGACATATGGCTTGTGAATGTTTAAAAAAAATGAACCCCTTTATTTTTGTTCTAATTCGTCCCCGTTGGGAGAAATTTTGGGATTTGGAGGTTTCGTTACCCTATCCGACGTGGGGCCTATGATGAAGACGTTGGAGGTCTTATAGTAACCCCCCCCCCCAATCAAATGTAAATTTTAGTTGCGTAAACCTGGGGCTCTGATTCATACGCTTACGGAGCCACTGACTGCTCGTTTCTCTGCTGCAGGAAGGATACAGAGGATACTGTTTTCCTATTGTCATTAATTTACACTGTATAGACTTACTACAGTGCAAGGTTACCTATCTTAACCCTGAAATTTTGCATTTGCATATTTGTGTATATTCAGTTGTTGTGTGTCGAAGTCGTTTAACGAAGACGTTTTTATGAAAATAATTTGGCAGGAGAGTTCCTACACTTATTGACTAACTTCTGTTTGAAAATGAGAGTGATCTGTTAAGTAATGCATGAGTGAGCAGACATTAAAGGCAAAATTGTCACTTTTTAAAAGTAACAAGAGTCATTTTGAGGGGTTTGTGAAATAAGATTTCTCTGGCGTCTGTTTAAGTGCTGTTGATGTTTTTCGAGGTTGCGCCATGGTTAAGTGACAAAATTGCTTACGATGAAGCAAGAAATACTGAAAATTTACTGTTTAATGCCAGAAAAAAAAGGCTACCTGGTATTTTCACAAAATGTGCTGACTCATATTGGTTGATGCCAATTTTTTTCGACAAACTGAATGGATTTTGCAGATTCAGGAGAGCTGAACATCATTTTTCTCAAAAAACTGTGCTCACCCAAATGTGATAAACATGAAAAGTGTCAGGGATAGGCATGACTGGGTCAAACAACGGAAAAATTCAAATTCGCCAAAGGTTTATTTCACAAAGCCCAAAAATGACTCTTAATTGTGACTTTTGAAAAGTGACATTTTTGCCTTCACTGTTTGCTCACTCAAGCATGACTTGACGGATCAATCTCATTTTCACACAGAAGTTAGTCAATAAGTGTAGGAACACTCCTGCCAAATTATTTTGCTCAAAACTTTTTCGTTAAAAAGGTTATGCTGTTTTGAATTGGGGGGGGGGGGTTACTTTTTTGTTGTGTTTATTATCGTGAAATAAGTCGCCAGTCCATTCACTGCCGTTTATTTCGTCAATGCTGGTGACTTCTTTCCCAATAGACCTAGAGTCTATACATGTAGATCTAACGTTAGGCCTGTAAGTTAGACTTTGTCTTGGACTTTGTACACAATGCGAGCGCACACGCGAGAAGAGAGGTGACTTATTTCACGATAAGGCCATCAATAGTTATGACTACACATTTATATCTAAGAAACATACCTCATAATAAGATACCTCATAATACTTGATTTCTAAATAAGAAACATACCTCATAGTACTTGATTTGTCGATGTTAGCTAGTTCAGTTTTCACTTTCCATGCATGTGCCGTACAAATTAGAGCATCGTTAACAGTATAGTAGCACTGTAGTAGAAGGATGGGTCACGCGGATCGTCTGTTTGTAGGTCGCAATGCAAGTTGATACTCATCATATTGAAGTTGTTGTTGTTGATCTCTTGATAGGTGCCTGCTATGCAAGGATTGGGGGAGGGACCACGACAGAGGGCACGCAGTTATCGCCGTGAGCAGCAAGGGGTCTCCACGGAAAGTGGCCCTTCCTTCGGCCTTCTCGTTCCCCAAATCTCCCCAGTCAGTTTTAGTGATAGGCCGAGTTGAGGAGCCACATTAAGAAGCAAGGATCACCGTATTGATGCAGTCAAGTAAAGCGCTACACCGATTCCGTGATCTTTAAATTATCAAATTGACATTTTTGCGTGTGAGATCTTTAGGCTGTGTTCAGTTGGAACAAAACCGCATAGCCGCATGCCTTTTGCGTTGAAGCAACCGACAAACTGTGGGACTGCTTCGCAGGCTTGAACTTCGACTTTTAAACGGTGATTGATAAGGAAGGCGAAGAAAATAGGCAAAGAAACCATGGCCATGTCGTGTGTCGAGCTACGGACCTTGCGTCCCGACCGAGAACGGGGGCGAAGAGGGTGCGCAGAAAAAGCATTTGAGGGAAAAGCTCGGCCCATAGACAATGCACGGTGAGACCCCCCGCGACGATTAGGAGAATTAATGTACAGGATTCTGGCCATTTTAATACCCACCTCTTGATACATATACATGCATGTGACTAGTTAAGAATGCTGCCATTGAAATTTGCGCGATGCAGGCGAGACCGCCAGGGGCTTTCCACTTGTTCTTAATAGTCTTATTCTTAACAAGGTACTAAGAATAATGGCTTACTTCGAACCATCGGGTGATCGCGTCGGGCCGTGTAATCGCGTAACCCGACTTTTCGTGAAAACAGCCCCCTGTATTTACGAAAGGTCGGGTAAATCGTGTGGTAAAAATGTGATTTTTAGCAATTGTGGTCATTGACATAAGACTAATCTTTTACGCGAATATTCGTGAGAAAACTACCTTCAAATGACGAAGTATCGGGTAAAAAAAAAAAATTTTGATATTAATCTATTTATGATATGCAAGTACTTCAGTTTCAGTGGCGTAACAGCCGGGGGGCAGGGGGGGGGGGGCAGAGTGCCCCCCCTGAAGGATTTCAGCGGGAAAATCCACCAAACCGCCGGGAAAAAATGAAAGGGAGGGAAAAGAAGAAAAGGAAGGGAGAAAGGGAAAGGAAGAAGAAGAAAGGAAAAGAAAGAAGAAGAAAGGAAAAGAAGAAGGAGTAAGGGAGAGAAAGAAGGAGAAAGGGAAAGGAAGAAGGAGAACGGGAAAGAAAAAAGGAAAAGGGGGTTAGAGAAGAAGAGAGAGGGGAAAAGAGGGAAAGGGGGAAAAAGAAAAAAGGCAAAGGGAAACAAAAGAAATGAGGGAAAATTTAGTACCCAAACCCCGGAGTTTCTGGGGGCTCCACTCCCTGGACCCCCGCAGTGGCTTTCCCTGTAGACCCCAACAGGGGCCCTAAGCCAGAACCCTGGGCCCCACCCGCTAAGGGCTTCGCAACAAGCGAATCGCGGTGCGGGCTCACCTCCGCATATTCTATTTCTAGACTTAGATACCGGGTAATTTTCGGCTCTGCCCCCCCCCCCGATAACAGGCAGAGAATGTAAGAGGCCGGGAAAAGTCAACGAACAATTTATTCAAAGAAACGTCAGAGCTTCCGCGCTTCGCGCGGGAGGGGAAAATCACCATCCCTGCACCCTACCCCTAGCATGCCTAGGGAGCGCGCTTTGCACTATCGGCCTCCTAAAATGAAATCACTGATTCTAGACTAAATTACCGGGAAATTTTTGGCTATGCGTATGCCCGCTCCCCCCCCCCCCGATAACAAGCAGAAAGGGTAAGAAGAGCGGGAACTGACAGCAAAAAGAAAAAACGTCGGAGCTTCCTGCACCCCCTAAGGAGCACTACCATCTCCCTAGAAATGAAATCCTAGTTACGCCACAGAAATTAGACTTAATTACCGACAACTAACAATTCAAAGAAACGTCGGAGCTTCCGCGCTTCGCGCGGGAGGGGGAAAATTCCCCCTCCCCTCTAGGGAGCACTACATTGGCGTAAATTCCAGGGGGTGGGGGATCTATCACCCCCACTACGGGGAGAGGGGGGATGGTGTGTACAAATTTCCCCCCAGGCAGACACACTTTTTAAGGAAGAAAATATATTTTGATTAATCAGTTAGTAAAAATTTTTAATATCTATCATAAACATCCATCATATTTTAGAATTTCTATTTGAAAATGCTACTGAAAACAAAAAAAGTGGTTATTTTTGGCTCGCTCGCTTCGCTCGCTTGTCAAAATCTTAGGATTTCCATCCGAAAATGCGATTAAAATCGAGAAAAGTGGTTATTTTTGGCTCGCTCACTTCGCTCTTTCTTCATATTTTAGAATTCTTATTCGAAAATGCGATTCAAAACCAGAAAAGTGGTTATTTTCTGATATCTGAATAGACATCAAAATGTGTGTGAGAGGGAAAAAATCGTTTTGAAAGTTTTTCATCCCCCACTCCTCAAATTGGATTTACGCCGGTGGAGCACTACCGTCCTCCTAAAATGTAGTCGTAGCTACGCCACAGATTCTAGACATAGACTAGTTACCGGGAAATTTTGGGGTCTGCCCCCCCCCCCCCCCCCCCCCGATAACAGGTACCTGTTACGCCCCTGTTCAGTTTCACTATAATTAGGTTCCAAACTGTTGAATTTTAACGTATTAACAGACTTCATGGAAATGCCAAATATATATCTTTTCTTTACTATCACTGATCATGGGGGGGGGGGGGGGGGGGTGGCTAATCACGTGTGATGATAAAATTTTGGTGAATGCGTGAGAAGGCCTATACCAAAGAATTTGTTAATCAATATCCATAAAGGTATATGGCTTGTAGATGTACGACCTTGATCTTCAAAAGATAATGCACTTTGAAAATCTGATAAATTTAATCAACACAAAACACATATACATTGCAATTATCTCCTTCACAAACTCTCCACTACTCCATCCTTTCCCATTCTCTGCCCCCCCCCCACACTCTCTCTCTCTCTCTCTCTTGGACACCCTCGAATTTTCATCAAATAATCTCGCCTGAATTGATTTTTCATCTCTTTTATCCTGTATCTATCTCTGTCTCTCTTTCCAACCCTTTCCATCTCTCTTGAACACACCCTCTTGGTTGCTTCATTTTTCACCTACCCCCATATTCATTTCATAAGAGGGGGTATTTTCTTAGATATTCAGTATCAGTATTCAGTATTTTCTTAGATATGCATGTATACATGTCCCGGATACATGTATTACAATTATCACATTCTTTTAAAAATTGCTGGGGATTACACAATCAATATCAAAGTACACTTGTAGTAAAAAACAAGGCAAACGCCAAGCGTTGTCTCGCCTGCATATTGCAGTCATGAAGAGACTGCATGTCAAAACTATGCTATATGACTTCTGAGGCTGTCAGCAGTTTAGGGGGTGAATTGTGGTTCTGACAGTTTACATATGCAATAATGGTATAGGCCTACTTTATCCCTAGGAAATCAGATAACACTAAGAATGCTGTTAATACTATGAAGCTATAATTATTTCCATGCAAGTAAGGAAATGAATGTTAGTGAAATAAATAAATAAATAAATAAATAAATAAATAAATAAATAAACAAATATATGAAAAACAGTAACAAGTAAAATACAAAATCTGGTTCAGGTATAGAGAGTAGTGAGTTCACTGCTATTATACAGTAAACTGTAGAATGAACTCTGTTGAACTGAAGTAAAATGTTAGTGTTAAAAAGTATCAAATTATAAAGTTCATGTCATTACAGGAACAAAGTGGTGTAAATCATAGCACAGTGCCAGTTATGGAAAGTTCACTGACCTTTAACCTCAATCAAATTCAATTCACATTCAAACTTGACCTGCACCTTCAAGAGATGGACCTCCGGTATGAATTTGGTGATTCCACGTCAAAGCTATAGAAAGTTATTAGGTGTACAACATAGCACAGTGCCAGTTATGAAAAGTTCATTGACCTTTGACCTTTGACCTTAATCAAATTCAACTCACATTCGAACTTGACCTGCACCTTCAAGAGATGGACCTCTCATATGAATTTGGCAATCCTACCTCGAAGGTATAGAAAGTTATTGTGTGTACAACATAGCACAGTGCCAGTCATGGAAAGTTCATTGACCTTTGACCTCTGACCTTATTCAAATTCAACTCATACTCAAACTTGACCTGTGCCTTCAAGAGATGTACCTCTGGTATAAATTTGGTGATCCCACCTCGAAGCTATAGAAAGTTATTGTGTGTACAACACTGCACAGTGCCAGTCATGGAAAGTTCATTGACCTTTGACCTTTGACCTTAATCAAATTCAACTCACATTCGAACTTGACCTGCACCTTCAAGAGATGGACCTCTTGTATGAATTTGGCAATCCTACCTCGAAGGTATAAAAAGTTATTGTGTGTACAATATAGCACAGTGCCAGTCATGGAAAGTTCATTGACCTTTGACCTTTGACCTTATTCAAATTCGACTCATATTCGAACTTGACCTGCGCCTTCAAGAGATGGACCTCTGGTATGAATTTGGTGATCCCACCTTAAAGCTATAGAAAGTTATTGGGTGTACAACACAATTGTTGACGACGACGCCGACGACGCCGACACCGGAAATAGTGATACCTATGTCTCGCTCCGCTACGCAGGCGAGACAAAAAAATGAATTTGCTATGTAATGATTATTTTTCTGCATGGTGATTACAGTCATGTACATGTTAAAATAGGTTCATTCCGATAAAAAGGAAACTACATCAGCCTTCATTAATCAATTAAAAGTAAAATATATTTCATATTACTAATAACAATTTTTTAAAATCATATACTCTGTTCACAACTTACAACAAAATAAAGAACAGACTATAGAGTTTTACATCACTACCATTCAAATGTTAGTAATTCAAATTGCCAACATGTATCAAGGCCCAATAGAATCCTTCTCTACTTTGAATAATACTTGTAAATAAATCATTAACAGAGCTCATAGTCAGATGTTGTGCACAACTCAGGAAGAATGAGCTATTCCACATCCCTTTAGAAGAAATTAATAAAATCAATTAAAACGCAACTGAAAACAGTAATTTTGAAACTTACATACTCATCATTCAATTCAAAATACTAGTACACTGTACTGAATTTATGAACTTTCAAATCCTCAAATGAAACAATAATCTGCTCTAAGAGTTTCAAATAATTCGCACACACCTATGGGGAGGGGTTTAGTTTAAAAAAATAATGCAATTATTTGTTTGTAACTTTGTTTAATGACATTGCACAACATTTGTATGTCGATAATAATCCAAAATTGTTGATTGCATATCAATAAATTTGAATTGAATTGAATTGTGGGTTTGGCTACTGCTCCCGTCCCCCCCCCCCCCCCCCCCCCCCCCCCCGCTGCATACAGGGCCATGACTCCTCACTCATTGAGAGACAGATCTCCAAAGCAGGGGTCCAATGCAATGAAGAGTAGAAGCTGAATTCTTTCTGTTAAAGAAAAAAATGAGATTGAAAGTTGACTTGAATTAGGATAAATGCAAAGTACATGTACAAATTATGGACAGTAGGAGCACTCAATATTTACCTTTGCAGACCAAGGTTTATAAATCATTTTAGTTTATATCAAAGAACTCAAAATACAATTGAAATTTATACAACAGAAATTTAGAACAATACACATATTGAACAATGAATATCTCAACTTGAAATTTAATAATAAAAAACAAACTTGCAAATGAAATGAGAGGAAATCAGAAAACAAAATATAGTTTCTGCTTGTATAGCAAAAACGAACAAGTAAAGCTGAACAATTATTTAGCTTTAACTAAGCAATACATTTCTTAATGAAGTGTAAGCAAGAAATATTGGTGAGATATTTTGATCCTGGTGCCCATGAAACTCAAGGAAGAAAAATATTCATCATGCCAGACTGATGAAATTTTCAAAGGAGACAATAATAATAATAAAAAAAAAATATTCAGCCAGGGTTTACAAATAAATTCAAGAATGGGTGTATTTGCATCCAAGGCCAATGGCCTTGTAAATGATGCTAAACTCTGGCTGAATACTGACATACCTGTACATGTAGCAACCTTATTAAATTCCTGCAGAATTCACTTACCTTCCATAACTGGAGTGGTAGACTAACTCATATCTTGCAGAAACTTTCTTCAGTCTCAGTCAACAAGCAATCATCACCTACATCTCCAACATGATGTGGATGCAGACATAAATGCAGCATTAAGTTTCAACCTAGGCATGTTCAATCTGATGAACAAAGTCAAAACAAATAAAAGATTAAATCAGTGGTGTAACAACCAGGGGCAGGGGAGGGAGGGACAGAGTTCCCCCTGAAGGATTTCAGTGGGAAAATCCACCAAACCACCACGAAAAAAATGAAAGAAAGGGAAAGGAAGAAAAAGGAAGGGAGAAAGGAAAGAAAAAAGAAAAGGGAGAAAGAAGAAGAGATATGGAAAAAAAGAGGAAAGGGGGCAGGGGGACAGAGCCAAAAATTTCCTGGTAAGTAAATTTAGAATCAATGGCATAGCTAGGATTTCACTTAAGGGGGCGGTAGTCTCTCCCTCCCTGCACCCTCCCCCCTATGGAGTGCGCTTCACGTGCTCAGCGTTTTGAATGCTTTGTGTACTCACTACCGCTCCCCTCAAAGTCAAATGAAATCATAGCTATGCCACTGAATCTTGACCGAGTTACTAGAAATTTTGGGCCCCCCCCGCCCCCCCCCCCCCCCCGATAACAGGAACCAGGGCTGCGTTTCACGAAATCGTCATAAGTCTAACTTCTTGGACATCCATTAAAACGCGTGTCGTAGAATTAACGCACATTTCTATGGGATTTCCATGAACTTAGACTTATGACGGTTTCGTGAAACGCAGCCCTGTTACACTGCTGGATTAAATCATACCTAGATCTAGTCTCATTATGCTTCCTTATGTTGCTGTCTTTGAAATCTGAGCTTACTGTACACAGTCATAGACCCCGCCTCGCCCTCCCCCTTGCTTTACACAGTTATACATCATGCAACAATTTCTGATAACTGATTGTCAACTCGCCAACACACTATGCATGTAGGTGGGATAAAATAAACGTTGAATCTCGCTGTCAACCGTTTTTGCATTGCATTTACAATCATAGGCAATCCGCCCGAAAGTCTGGGCAAGATGTTGCGTCATGACAGGGTGCAGCGGTAACAATGAGCTGCCGGCGATGAAAAGAGTTTACAAAGTTAGTGAGTTTATACTTTATAGCACATAATTTCATGACATACAGCTCAGAGCAGTTCTTTGAAAATATAAAGAAATTAACGCAGATCTGGCACAATGTAGAACTCATTAGGAATAGATTCTATTTTTTGACAAATTAGCGAAATTTAAACTGTACTCACCTCTGGAGTTTCAGTGGCAAAGGCAGACTTTGTGCGAATCAAATGCTAGCTTTTATTCAAGCCGTTTTTCGTCAAATTATTTGTTGTAGAAATGTGCGTTAAGGACGCGACCCTTCGTATATTTGCTAGCTAATTTCTACGAAGTGTCGGGTTAATGGACCCGACTTTTCGTAGATTTAACTGGTATATTTCTCAAACGTTGAACCCGACCTTTCGTAAATAAAAGGGTTTTTTTTCACCAAAGGTCGCATTACGCGATTACACGGCCCGACGCGAAGACCCGATGGTTCGAAGTAAGCCAAGAATAATAGTCTAGTACATTGTAAACTTGAACATGTTGAACTCATTCTCTTTTTGTTTCGCTCAACTATCATCTGATCATAACAAAAGACTCTTGCGAAGGTATTTCAAATGATTAGCACAATGTAAAAATGTACTGGTTATTCTGTCATTGTACAGACTGGTTACGAATTCTTACTCATGACGTAGTCACAACTTTCTATTATTGATTAAGACTATCGTTATGATGATTCAAAAGAAAGCATCATGGCGTATGTTAATCATTTTTAAAATCATTTTCTTTCTTCTTTTTGAAACAGAAGTTTCTCGAAAAAGTGGAAATCATTTTCTCCATCTGATTACCAAGTGAGAATCTACTTGTTTTTAATTCTATTTTTCGGATTTTATTTTTCTTCTGCATTCATATTAGTACAACATTTTGGTAACTTTTATAGAAGTGCTTTTTGACAATAAATCGTAATAAGTATTTGTAACAATCATTTCTCGAAAACAAAAAAAGAAATTATAAATTGTCAAATTATTGTAATTCATTATCATTTGCTGAGGAAGGACTGCTTTTATAAGCAATTTGCTTGAAATTATGGCTATCATGAAATAGATAAACATGTTAAATCAGCAGAATGGATAAAAATAACTGAAATCTTAAATTAAAAGGATAGTGACATTGATGATGATGATGAAATGATAATGATGATGAGAGGATGATGATTGTGGTAATGATTAAAATGATAGAAAGGCTGACATTGTGAAAAGACTGAGGAGTTGACACAGAAATTTTACCTTGAAGATACTGATAGTAACATGGTTTCAACTTTGGTATTAAATGAGTAGAGGGACTACTGGATTTAATTGATTCTTGGAGAGGATTACATAGGTCTGGACCATGGTGTTGTATGGATCTATGGGCACTAAGTAACTTCGGGTTGACCAAATGAAGACTGAAGGAAATGCGAGTAGGGTATGAGTGGACAGTGTCATAAGGTTTTGAAATGAAAAAGGGAGCGTTTCATTTAGATACTTAAACATAAACAGTAAATTTTGTAGTACATTATGCCAAATACTGTTAGATTTTTCTGTTGGTAAAATATTGGTCTTCTGATATATATTGTGAACCAGTAATGCGAAGGGCTTTCTTTTCCGATAAATAAATGAATACGGTAGAGCTGATTTTTGTTTTGTTGTTGGTAGCCTGTACTTAATTACAATATGTGATATACCGTCGGTAATATCAATGAATTAAAAAGTATAATGAGCGTTTTACAAGGGATAGATCTCTTTATTATATACCGCCATCCTATCGGGATTTACGCCAATAAATGATGTTTATGCAGTGATGTTTGAAAGTTCAGGCAACAATCCGCAAATCGTTCGCTAGGACAGAATCCTAACTTATCAAGAAAGAGAACAGATTTAGTACATCACGCGTTTCCATTACAAGTGTTGATGGCACCACCGCAAACGGACATTTTTGTAGAAGGCAATAATAATCGACGGCCTTATAGCAGCTTTACAAGCCTGCAAGTTGGTTTGCATATTATAGTGGCCCTGATGTATGGTCGACGACAGGTCACGTGCGCCGGGAATTTCACGGCCAAGTTGTGGCCAAGTCGCAAAGTTCGTGTTCAGAATCATCAAGTTTACGGCCAAGTCTCTAAGTTCGTGTTCATTGGTCGCGAATTTTGCGTTTAGTATACCCATCCTTATTGCAGATTTCACGGGCCAACAAATAATCAGTATCATCATGAGCGTCATTCTAACTTACCGAGTTTCGGCTCTTGTTCATGTTTTAAATGAAAATATTACCACTCCACCTTTTCAAATCAATATCTTTAATTTTATATATCCTTTAGAAACTTTGCACAATTAGCTTCCAAAAATACATGTCACAAAAAATAAAATCACAGAATTGCGTATTGACAACGATGAAACATATGGTTCAGTGGTTCAGTTTATTCCTTTCCCAACAAAAACAGGACCCCATTCATCTACAAGAAAGAATACTTGGTGTACCGTGAAGCCTTCCACTTACATTTGTTCTACCACCATCGAAACCTTCAAAGAATATCAACAAAAACAAGTTACAACCTTTTTTTTTCAAGAAACCGAACGTAGGTTATTGTACAATAACAAATTCTCACTTTGATTTACAAAACGGTCGATACCGTGCCAGGTTTCAAGACGTTTGCTCCCGCGTTTGCTCAAGCTACTAAACGTTATGTATGAAGTATAATAATTCAGAGACAGTAAAATTTATCCATTTGATTGATTTATTTCGGTATTCAAAGACACCAATAAACATGATACGAAGGTCCAGGGACTAATATTGAACATGTTCACAATATAATTATAAAGACGATAAATTTGCGATCCCTTTCGAAAAGTACCAACCTTCCTAAAAACCATAGTTCCTTTCCTGAAGTCCCATCAACCACAGGAGCTATAATATGGCTCAACTCAACCGCGGTATGCGTGGTTTCATCACAGTGAAACCACATTAAAACCACGCCATTAAGTTGATACTTAAATTCTTAGAAAAAAAACACGAAGTAGAAGAAAAAGTGTTAATTACAAGTGAAGGCTAGCAGCTGTTATTAAAGAGGCAATTCAAAAGAAACTGAGAGGGGGAAGTTGTACCTTCCTGGTCTTTCAAGAGCCTGTCATCACTGTGCATCAAAATATGGCACAGGATATTTTTTTGATGGACGTATGCTGTACATTGCAGTAGATCATTCTATAGATTGTTGGACAGTTCTGCTAGTTCTTCCATGCTTTATGCCACATTAAGAGAATTACTTTTCACAAATTAATAATTCAGTAATAACTGTTTTTCTTATGTATTTTTAAGATTATAATTCACAAGCTTTAGGATTTCCCACTATGGAAGGAAAACAAGTGATCAGTTACCTGCATTTTGAGAGAAATGTAATTCACTCTTTTTTTGCGAGATTCGAAACAACATTTTGTGATGGAAAACTATATAAATAAGGTCTTACTTTGGAAAGTCACAATGATACATTAAATATATTTGCATAAGATAACGATTTCCTTTAAATAACTGATGATTTATTGATTTCTATAACATTGTGAATTACATGTCCATATGCACTGCATAAATTTGATCTACACAGAGTGATACCTATACAGAAAGAAAATTGCATATTTAAGTGACAAAATGTATAAGAATGCACACTAATGGGTAAGAATGAGCATTACATAAATATGATTAAAGAAGGCTACAGTGTAAGGAAAAAATCAAATAACCTTTGAAGCTCATTATGCTTCCAACCCAGCCCATATGATAGCAACCATTATGCCATTAACTACTTGATGATTGTCGAAGGTCGATTATCTTGCCGTGATCGGTCTTCAGGTCGTAGCAATATTTGCAATAGACATGATAGATATATTCCTTTTATTTAACCCAGAACAACAAAACCTACTTAGTTTATTACTCTGATAAGTGGATAAGTTCAGTCTATACATTCAAACAATCTTTGTATCCAATTACGTGATCTTTACGGTTATTCCTATTTACGCGGTTTTATGTACAGTTTTGTTTATGTGTAGGTCGAAGCTTCGAGGGTTATTCCGAACTTATACAAACTAACTATCCCAGAAAACTAGCCAGAACAACTATTTCGACTAGACCCACTGCCCAGCCCCCCCCCCCCCCTCCAATGCACTTTGGCAATAATGGCACGAGAGTAGCTTCATAATGGAGATACATGTAGTCAAATATTCAAAGAACTCTTTACAAAGATTTCCAATTAGTTTCACTACATTTATCTCTTCAGCTATGTTCTGTTCACCAGTGCCTTGATGTCACCATGCCTGTATCGCTCGGCGACTGGCGTGTCAGGATCGGCACGTTCGTACGACGGGAGATGAAAGAATACGACTACAATTACTTTCTGAGAAAACTTTTGAACTTAATGAAAAGTACCAAGAAAGCAAAGCCACACGAAAGCAACATTCCTGAGCGTAACAAGTCATCTCGAACTTGGTTTACAAATGACGCTAATAGTTCCGGAAAAAACGCGACCCATCAGAGTTCCTCTTCTGTGAATGCAAACACTTCGCAAAATGACCTTAATGCCTCTCAGATGCAATCAGGTCCTTCTTCTGGCAGTGATAATCCACCAGAGGAAGCTACTTCCAAGGCTCGATCTACTAATAGCCAAAGATGTAATTCGGTCACTGTGAATGCGTCTCCGTATGACATCGAAATCTCTAGTTATAACGCTACTCCTCGCCTCTCCTGCGCAGATAACAGTGGTCAGCATGTAAACACTAAGAAGAACGACCGTACCTCTTTTAACACTTGCGATCAAACTCAAGTTAGCCGGCCACCTAAGGCAGATCAAGAGAGAGACTATCCACGGTGCCTAACTTCATCTGCTTCGAGCGGAGAAGCTGCTAGTTACCCTTCAATCTCTGAGTACCAGAATAACGAATCGTTTCGTCCAGGCTTCGATCATGATGATGATGGGGATGATGATGAACTTGACTATAGGGAAATTACACTCAAACTGGCGTGTAGTACACAGCTGGCATCGCTTACCAAAAACGACAGCCCTCCAGAAAGTGTTTCTTCGTCTCATGGATCTCTTGCTAGTTCTGCATCTGCAAATGATTGTTCCACGGGCTCTCATGAAGTGTCTACATTATCGGAGGTAAGATCAAATTATGTTTATTGTTCAATAACTCTACTTTTGATAACTTTAATCCTTAAGCCCTAGTAACAAAATACATTTATCCGCGATCTTTCACCCTTAAGCTTTTTCCCATTGCAAGATCATTAAAAGGTCATAAGTTGTAGATTATGCTGTAGACCAAAAAAAAAAAAAATATCATTTTTTTTTTATCACTGTTAACCCCTAATTATACTCAGGTGGAACGTGAATGCCAAATTGTGACGCCGCCAACCGCAGAGTCAGGAAAGATTATTGAAGAAATTGATGCTATGGAAGGCAATAACTGTCCAGATGTGAACAGCATCCTACTGATGACAGCTGGCGACGTAGAACTGAACCCCGGTCCCAATGAGACGTAAGTGCAAAAATCATTTCTCATTTTGATCATGGCGTCACCATAATCGTGCGCTTATTTATTTAGTTTAATCCTCTTTTTGTGATATATTATTTCAAGATCATGAATACACGAACTTCTGTTGTATTTGAAAGTGAAATGACCATGACTTCATAGTCTATAAACTGATAAAGATATTTTCAAAACCCAGAAAATATGAAATGAAAAAAGAAATAAACGGAGAAGTGTTACTTTCTATAACCAGTGAATTATCATCTTACAACTGAACACAAAATGCATGTAGGCCTACACGTTAACACGTATTCCATATACAGGGGCGTAGACAGTAGGGGGATGACATGTACAATCATTCCCCCCCCCCCCGATCAGAAACGTCGATCCTGGGTGGGCAGGGGGGGGGGGCAGTTGCCCCACCATAGAAAATTTCGGAGGGGGCAAAGATATCATTTTGCCCCCCCCCCAGTAATTTCCGAACAAAAAAAAGAAAGAAAAAAGGAAAAAGAAAAAAAAAAGAAAGAAAAAGAAAGGAAAAGAAAGGAAGGAAGTGAAATGAAAACGGAAAACAAAAAAGAGGAAAGAAAATGGGACACTGGAAAGCGCTCGCTGGCATATAAGTATAAATATTATTCTTATGAAAGGAAATCGGTTTGCATCTTGTGTTTCTGTCTAATGTTATACTATTTTTTCTACTCACACTAAGTAATATAACCAAACAAGATATCACTCCAAGAAATCGAGCGGCCAGTTGACCTAAAAATAGATACACTTTCAGGAGATAACGGCCTAGATAAAAAAAAGAAAAACACACAAAACAAAAACATATTTTTCGTTAGCTCGCTCGCTACTCTCGCTGGTAAAAGCTAGATACAAGATGATTTCGGGAAGCAAGTAGCTTATTATAAATTCCAGAATATCATTATATTTGGTCGTTGACTTTCCTCGCTGTGGTAGAAACAAAATGGATACGGACTGTAAAAGAGGTAGCTAAAACAGTGTCATATTCGGCACAAAGGTGATCGGGTGTATTACTAGTATTTAGATATCATACAGGCATGACAGTTTCACAGGTATTCTGATGATGATAATAATAATAATATTCCTTTCTTGTATAGCGCACATCACATTGTTATCACATTATAACGAAATAACACTTCTATCATATGAAAAGGGTATATGTTTCCTCACAAGCTGCTCTCGCTCGTTTGATATTGATGATTTTGAAAAGCAAACAAATTCGGTAATTGAGCTGAGACCGAATAGATAATGTAGCTGTTTCATGGGCTCAACATGTGATTTGCCGAAGGGGTAACTACTTCTACCATCAAAGACAGTGTGTGCTTCCTCGCTCGCTTCGCTCGCTTGTAATATTACGAATAGAGTGGTTTGGGGCAGCAACAATGGACCAGCGATGTGACAAAATAGAGTTAATATTTGGCAGTGAGGTAACCATATATGTATTATTAGGTTTCATATATGCCTATATTGTATTCTGATAACTAAACCCTTCTGTAATAACAAGAAATTTGATGATGTGGAAGAGGTTCATCGTGATGAAGGATTGAGTAGAAGAAATAACCAGTTGTCTCACGATGTAGCAAACGTAGTAGGAGAGCGACGTTTCGTCTGCACACTGCTAGACTTCGTCAGGCAATGAGCAAAGACGCTGCTGCGCACGGGTTATATAGCGTCGGGAGCTATTGTCTGGCTCCACTCGGGTGTGAGCCGCGCTGTGATTGGCCGGAGCCGCTGGACAATCAGGGTCCGCGCTGGTGCTTGGTGCCCGCTGGAGCGTGCACCGCGCGCTGTGATTGGCCGATGCAGCCGGCCAATCAGCGTCCGCGCTGGTGTCAGGCACCCGCTGGTGCGGGCGCCGCGCGCTGTGTACGGTGGATGCAGTATGCCGTCGGATGGTAGGTAACCATTCATCAGGGATCTCAATGCCGCTGTCCCTGTTGATATTGCTCGGGTGTAAACGGATCTGAATCGCTTCCTTAATGCGCCGGGTATATCAATGCTTATCATTAGCAATGCAGCTGACCTCATCCCAGTTAGGTGGATGATTGGAGTCCCTAGCATGTTCTGCAACAGCAGAGCTATCGGTGCGCCTAAGCCGAACATCAGGCGATGTTCCTTCATGCGCTCCCCCACAGGTCTACCAGTCTCACCGATGTAGACTTTGTCGCAAGTCGAGCATGGGATCTTATAAACAACCCCATCGCGTCTGTCGGGGATCGGGCGGTCTTTCGGACGGACCAGCTGGCTGCGGATGCTGTCGGACTTAAATATAACTCGGATGCCATGCTTCTCCAAGCGCCGGCAGAGAAGATGCGCGATACCATCAACAAACGGGATTACTATATCGGATTTAAATTGCGCACGCTGTTCAGACGGAGCGCTCTTCTTCTTAGCGACGCGGTTAACGAAGGAGCGCGGGTAACCGTTAGAAATAAGAGCCGAGGTGATGTGTTGCTTCTCTGTAGCTGTGCAATGGGGCTTAGTAACGATGCGTGAAGCTATGTCGTAGAGACACTTCACTACCCCGCGCTTAACGGACTTCGGGTGATGCGAATCATAAGCAATATACTGATCGGTGTGTGTGGGCTTCCTGTATACGGTGGTGTACAGTCGGCCGCTGGTGTCACGGTGCACCAAAGTGTCAAGAAAGGCAATGGGCTCGTTGCACTCCATCTCCATGGTGAAACGGATGGATGGCTGCTGCGAATTCATGTGGCTCAAAAGGTCATCGGCGGCGGATCTATGCGTGATGATAAACGTGTCATCTACGTATCGCTTCCAAACTCTAGGGGCGCAGTCGGGCGGGCAACTACTCAGCGCGCGTTCCTCAAAAGCTTCCATGAACAGGTTAGCGATCACCGCGGAAACAGGGCTGCCCATGGCTGCTCCTTCTTGCTGTTCGTAGAAATTGCCGGCAAACATGAAATATGTAGATTGCAAAACAAAACTCAAGAGGTCAGTTACCTGGGCCGGAGATAACTGTGTGCGCTCGGGTAGGCTCTCATCACGTTCGAGTCTGCTAAGCGCGACCTTGCATGCGGCGTCGATGGGTACATTGGTAAACAATGATACCACATCAAATGAAACCATGACCTCATGTTCATGTATGGTTTCGCTGCGCAGGAAATCAACAAACGACGCGGAGTTATGGACAGCATGTCCATTGGAACCGACTAAGGGAGCAAGAATATCAGCGAGATACTTATCTCGCTGATATTCTTGCTCCCTTAGTGCTCCCTTAGTCTTCTCCGCCGGCGGTTGGAGAAGCATGGCATCCGAGTTATATTTAAGTCCGACAACATCCGCAGCCAGCTGGTCCGTCCGAAAGAGCGAGATACTTATCTCGCTGATATTCTTGCTCCCTTAGTGCTCCCTTAGTCTTCTCCGCCGGCGGTTGGAGAAGCATGGCATCCGAGTTATATTTAAGTCCGACAACATCCGCAGCCAGCTGGTCCGTCCGAAAGACCGCCCGATCCCCGACAGACGCGATGGGGTTGTTTATAAGATCCCATGCTCGACTTGCGACAAAGTCTACATCGGTGAGACTGGTAGACCTGTGGGGGAGCGCATGAAGGAACATCGCCGTGATGTTCGGCTTAGGCGCACCCATAGCTCTGCTGTTGCAGAACATGCTAGGGACTCCAATCATCCACCTAACTGGGATGAGGTCAGCTGCATCGCTAATGATAAGCATTGATATACCCGGCGCATTAAGGAAGCGATTCAGATCCGTTTACACCCGAGCAATATCAACAGGGACAGCGGCATTGAGATCCCTGATGAATGGTTACCTACCATCCGACGGCATACTGCATCCACCGTACACAGCGCGCGGCGCCCGCACCAGCGGGTGCCTGACACCAGCGCGGACGCTGATTGGCCGGCTGCATCGGCCAATCACAGCGCGCGGTGCACGCTCCAGCGGGCACCAAGCACCAGCGCGGACCCTGATTGTCCAGCGGCTCCGGCCAATCACAGCGCGGCTCACACCCGAGTGGAGCCAGACAATAGCTCCCGACGCTATATAACCCGTGCGCAGCAGCGTCTTTGCTCATTGCCTGACGAAGTCTAGCAGTTTGCAGACGAAACGTCGCTCTCCTACTACGTTTGCTACATCGTGAGACAACTGGTTATTTCTTCTACTCAACAAGAAATTTGTTATTTTTTGCTCGCTCGCAAAAAAGCAAGATGTTCACAATCTAGCAAGATGGGTAATTTCCCAAAATTGAAAATGCTTCACGTTGAAATAGGTCTATGTTTTATATATAATATGTGTGTGTGTGTGTGTGTTTGTGCGTGTGCTTGTGCGCGCACACATAGTTTATATACGTATATATAAGTGGCCGTGGGTTCATCTCCACTCAGTCGTCTTGCCCACTCCCCCCCCCCCCCTCCGAAAAATGGATCGTTGCCTCTGCCCCAGGTTTTTGGATGATTGTACATGTCATCTCCCCAGGTTTTGGAAGGATGTTTGCTAACAGTTAAACTGAATTAACATGTTTAGAAATGATAGGAACAGCAATAATGATAATAATAATCATTATCATTATAACAACAATAACAATGATAATAATAATAATAATAATAATAATAATGATAATAATAATAATAAGTAATGTTGTATTATTATTATGACTATGATAATAATAATAGTTATCATCATCATCATCATCGTTAATGACGATTACTATCATAACTATATCGATCATTATTGTGATTTATGTCGTTATTTTTATTACTTTTGAGTAATGTCGGCGCTGTCACAGTTTTTCTGAAGTGGTGTAACAACAAAATTAAAAAAAAAAAGATAAATAGCGTGATGCAAATATGCAATAATGTGTAGTGTCAGTCCAAATTCTATATTCATTTGGCACGGTGCACATCTTCTATTTATGTCTGTGCATCATTGGCGTAAATCCCGGGGGGATGGGGGATATATCCCCCACTTTTTTGAGAGGGGGGATGGCATGTACAAATATCCCCCCTCCCAGTGGCGGCACCAAGGGGGGGGGGGGGGGGCAGGGGGGGGGGCATTTGCCCCCCCCCCCCCCACTCAGAAGCTTTGCCCCCCCCCCAGTTGCCCCCCAGAAATTTTGAGGACTGAAACGAAAAATTATACAGTAATTTGTAAATAAGTAGATGTTGTCATAAGCATTATATTCAAGCTGTGAAGTGCTCTAAAATACCATTTTCTGCTCTTCAAAACTTCGATTGAAAACCAAAAAAGTGGTTATTTTTGGTTCACTTGCTTCGCTCGCTCGTCATATTTTTAAATTTCTTTTCTGAAATGTGATTAAAAACAAGAAAAGTAGCCATTTTTTGGCTCGCTCGCTTCGCTGGCTCGTCATATTTCAGAATATTTATTCGAAAATGCAATTTAAAAAAAAGCAGTTGTTTTTTGTTCGCTCCCTTCGGTCGCTCACTAAATTGATTAAAATGTGTGTAAGAGGAAAAAAAAAATAGTCAAAAAATTCAATTATCCCCCCCCCCCCACTCCTCAAAGTGGATTTACACCGGCGACTTAAACTCGCGCTCTACGCTCGATTTTTCGATACTCGCAAAAAAAAAAAAAAATTACTGCCCCTGCCCCCCCAACATTTTCTTTTACCTTCCATTTGCCCCCCCCCCCCACTTTAACAATCCTGGTGCCGCCACTGCCCCCTCCCCACTTTTTAAGGAAGAAATGATATTTGAATTAATCGCTAATAAAATTTTTTAAATAATCTGTCATAAACAACCATCATATGTTAGAATTTTTATTTGAAAATGCGATTTAAAACCAGAAAAGCGCTTATTTTTGGCCCGTTCGCTTCGCTCGCTCATCATATTTTAGAATTTTTGTTTGAAAATGCGATGGAAAACTAGAAGAGTGGTTATTTTTGGCTCGCTCGCTCATCATATTATAGAATTTCTATTTGAAAATGCGATTGAAAACCAGAAAAGTGGTAATTTTTGGCTCGCTCGCTCGCAAGATAAAAATCAAAATGTGTGTAAGGGGGTCTGTGCAGGTGGGTGTTTATACTTAAGTGTGAGTTCGACAGAAAAAAAATCGGGAAAAAAGTTGATCCCCCCCTCCTCAAATTGGATTTAGGCCCGTGCTGTGCATTCGGGTGTATGTGTGTGGGTGTGTGTTTGTGAGGGTGTGCGTATATGTGCGTGTGCGTGTGTGTGTCAGAGGGTTAAGAGATAGAATTAAAAGGAAAATTAAATTAAAAGGAAAAACATTTTTGAATTTTGCAGAGATAAAGGCAGTAACATAGTATTTTTACAGGAAACATAGTACGGTAGAGGTGGAAGAAAAATGGAAGTCAGAGTGGAATGGTCAATTATTGTTTAGTCATGGAACAAATCATAGTAAAGGTGTTTTAGTTTTGATTTCTCCAAATTTGAATATGAAAATGAAAGATGTGAGTATTGGTGAAAATGGAAGTTTTATGATAATGAAATTAGAATATCAACAATCTACTTTTTTTTACTAGTAAATTGCTATTTTTCTACCAGGGATAAAGAAAAGATGCAAGTGGAATTTTTAGATGAATTGGAAAATTGTATTTCAAAGTTTTACAGTTCTGGAGATACAATTATTTTAGGTGGAGATTTTAATATGATAATGAATGGGGAATTGGATTATATGGGGCCTAGAAAGTTTATTAGAAATAGATTTAATGAAAACTTTGAAGACCTTCTGGATAGATTATTTTTAGTAGATATATGGAGAAAGAAGAATCCAGCTAAAAAACAATTTACATTTAGACAAAAGTGGCCTGTTGTTCAAAGTCGGTTGGATTATTGGTTTGTTTCCTCTGCATTACAGGATTCTGTTAACTGTTGTGATATTTTGACATCGATTACACCCGATCACTCAGGTGTACTGCTTCAATTACAGAACTATGTAAATGCTCCTCACTTTGGGAATTCATATTGGAAATTTAATAATAGTTTGTGCGTAGATCAAGAATTTTTTGAGGATATTTCAAGATAAAAATAGTTGAATTAAAAGCAGAGTGGATTCCAAAGATAAAGGATACATTACTGTTATTGGATTTTTTGAAAATGAAAATGAGACAGTTTATTAATACTTATACAAAAGAAAAGGCAAAGCTTAGGAAAGTTGAAATTAGAAAATTGGAGAAGGAAATAGAAGAATTAGAAAGTCAACTTTTGTCTCAGCCACTGAGAAATATAATTGATGACATTGATGAGAAAAAATCTAATTTGAACAAGTTGTACGATTACAATCGACGAGGTTTAAAAGTTCGGTCAAGGGCAGTTTGGTTTGAGGAAGGAGAACAAAAAACACAATATTTTGAACAGTTATTGAAGTCTAATAAACGAAAAAGTGTGATAAAAGAATTATATGATGACGATGAACATATCATTAAGGATAGAAAGCAAATACTGATCATACGGATCATTATTTGCTTTTATTGGTAAATAGTTTTGTAATTTGTTATTGATATGAAATGAAGATTTATCAATTTTGTTTATATTTATCTGAGTTTTATTTGAATGAAATCCTTAATAAAAACACGTTGAAAAAAAAGTGTGTAAATGTATACGAAATTGATCCTCGATTTCTCGTGAACGGCAAATCATCACTGGCCATATAATGTAAATTGATTTGAAATCGAAGATATTAAATTCTATCTTCCATTTACTAGACTTGGGAACCTGACCGAGCTGGAACTCTATCTCCTTGCTGATAGCATGGATCCATCAGATTTCAGGAACGTCGGACTAGCGTTGAAATTCTCCGAGGCTCAGCTAAGTCGGTTCGAGAGTGATCAGGGTAGCACCATGCAAGCTACCTACCAGATGCTCTGTGAGTGGCGAAAAAAAGTACATGATAGTGAGGCAAGGGATGTATTGATCAACAAGCTGGAACACATTCGGCTTATACAGCTCGCTGATAGTTTACGTAGAGGTATGGTAACTTAAATGTAAATATTTGATTGGTTGAGAACCCAGCAATAAAAATGAACCAGGAAAATATCATTTCAAATTAATGATAAGTGCTGGGAGTTTACATTTGGCGACTACTGACACCTGACACACTTCTTCTCACACACTTTTTTTTCATTCACTTTTGTACCCGGGGCTTTTGCATGAGACAGTTTCTGTGATTGGCCTTTATGCTTGGTGAATATTCATTTGCTATATGTAATTAACTTTTCATGAGGAAACGCTCGGCCAGATTGCGTTTCTGTGGTTGGCTCTTTTGTTATGTTATTTGTTATGTTTGTTCATCCCATTCGTAACAGAGGTCCACATTTTGTGGTTTGGCCTAATATCTTTTGATGCAAAGCCCTAAAAATGATACCAAATAGATGAGTAGAAAGAGCAAACAATTCTACACAAACTGTGCCCATTTTGGTTGCGTCAATATTCGTTGTTTGATGCTGAAAATTTTTTTAAAGGAAAATTAAGCATCATGTCAAAAAGTTTTGCCTGATTTGTTGCATCTGCGTAGATGAAGGTCACCAGAAAGACACTGCTCGCTGTGCGCGCTGGTCTAGTCAGACGCATGTATGTCTATGGTAGGTACAGTGCGCACGCAAGTATGTTCTCGATATGTGTGCGATGACAAACCAAAATAAGCACTTATATTAATCAAAAAGGCCAGAATTCCATACAACCAATAGGAAGGAAGAATAGATAGGTCACACAACGGACTCGTACTCCTCTGTTAGATATTTCAACTGGTTCATTTCCGCCATAAGAAACACTTCTAACCAATCAACAAAGAACACCTTGTCACAGTGGTTCGACATCTTTCCCCATAGAAATACGTGTTATTTGGGGCTTCTTTATTTTCTGTGAAAACAAAAAGAAGGGTGTTTACAAACCAAAAAGGCCGGAATTCTACATAAGATATGATTGAAATTGTATAGAAAGTATTTTAGAGGTCGATTCAATATTCAATTTTTTTTTCAACTGGTTCGATTCGTTGATAAATGTTAAAGATACAGGCAATTATATAAGTAGAAATTCAGTATTTTTGTAATTAATGTACACAGGTCTATGGAGAAGGTTTGGCACGCGCGCGCGTGGATAGACAGACTCACAAAATGCAACAAACTTTTTGGTATGTAAAATCCTTAAATTGGTAATGTGATAGAAGGTTTAAAATCACCGTTTTCCCCTGCAAATTGGCAACTTTTTGGCTTCTCATAATTTCTGTCAAATTATATTCATTTCAGATACATGACGTTTTATAAGAATAGTGTAGCAATAAAATAAGAATGTTGGTGTTGCCAATTTGAAGAATAAAAGCTGATCAAATTAGGCTTTAAATGATTCCTGTCACGAATGGGTTAACTATTAATTTGACAAGTTTGGTTGCATTGGAAAAGCAGACGCACCTGCTACGTTCACACCTTTGCCCATTTGGCTTGCATAATGCTGCGCTATCAATTCGCAGCCGTACCCAGCAGCAATACGCAGCAAATCTGACAGTCACACTATTGCGTATCTATCTCGTATTATGCTGCTCATAAAAAGCAAATGGCGTACGAGCTAAACTCGCTGTATATCGAGCACTAACGCAGCGGTTCTTGCTGCTGCGAGTGATGCGCGAGAGGAACAGCGCAACATTACGCGCAATCATGCGAACAACAACGAGCTGAAGCGAGGTAAATCGTGCAAAAAACGCACCTATGACGGCAATGACAAGCGCTCCAAAAATGAGACGATTTGACATTGCGCTTGCTTGCAATGATTAAAAAAAATCAAAACTAGCGAGCAACCAGCGCAGGTCTATGCGCTAGTCAACGCATTGAGCAGGATGAGAGCACGTTTCATTGCGCTTTATTGGGTATGACTGCTTACATGGGTGTCGATCCGGGGGGGGGGGGGGGGGGGGAATGGGGGATATATCCCCCCCCCCCCAAAAAAAAAAAATGGTCAGGGGGAATGGCCTGTATGATCAGTGTACCTAATACCGACCCGTCATATTACCGACCTCTCCATAAAATGTTGTTTATTTTCGGAATTGCGAGGACGTGTGTAGTATCGCAAAGCCGGGTCATCGTATTTTGCATATTGACCTAATTGCGCTTGTAACCCGGGGCAACAGGCATATATCACGCGCGATCGCGCGCTTAGTGAAAACTTAATGCGCGCACAGTTGTTTACTTTATCATTCCGGCCTTACGATGTCGATGCGTTTGATCTTTATTGAAGGTGCGACTACAATCTGAATATATTAAAGGTAAATTTTTGAAATTTTAGTGTCCAGACACTTTTTGATAACAAAGATAATGTGGATTTTGTAATAGTATTCACAGACGTTAGGGTCAAATTTGGGCATCCATGTATGCAATCTCCATAGGCGCGTTCCCAAATTGTGCAGTCTTTACACGAAAAGTAGGAGATAAAAAATGTCTACCATGGAAAAATAAAAGATGAGATTTTCGAAGTTGTATTTTATCTATAAACTATGCAAGTGTAGGTAATAAACATCTTTAGAATCATTTAGAATTGTATTTGATATCAAACATGGCTTATTTTTATCTAAATTTTGAATCATTTTCATCGACAAATCGTAAGGTCTGTAATAAGACACCATCTTTCTTTGTTAAAAAAATTACGAGGCTTTATTGTTCTGACGGCCATTGCAAATTGGCGTAGATTCATGTCTTCAAAGTCAGTGGCCTTATTAAGCATTTTTTTTTCTCTATGTCAGGAACATTTTGAAACATTTTATTGAGAATCTTTTCCGTAGTGGGATGGGAAACTGTTAAGTGGTCGGTAATAGGAACAGGCTTCATACAATCATCCCCCCAATAATTCGGTGCCAGGTAAAAATGTCAGAGGTAAAAATGTCAGAGGTAAAAATGTCAGAGGAAAAAATGTCAGAGGTAAAAATGTCAGAGGTAAAAATGTCAGAGGTAAAAATGTCAGAGGTAAAAATGTCAGAGATAAAAATGTCAGCTCTGAAAATGCCGAAGTGAACGTGTTACAGGTAAAGAATATTGAATTTGAAATTAGGAAGAGCACGAGATATTAAAAAAAAAGATTCATACTGTATAAATGGAGTGATCACAATAATACTGCTCTCTGTAAAAGTGTGTATGTTCAGTCATTCGACTGGCCTTCCTGTCTTACTCATTTGATGTGAAAGTGATAATGCTGCCCCATTCAACCACCTAATGGGACCAATCTTGTTTTGGCCGGGAGAACATCCTGGTATGTGCGCATTGCCCAACAGTGTTTTGACCTTCCAAGCACTATTTAGCTGACTCCAAATATAGCAGCAAACGAATGCCCAGTTCCCTCTCTGTGTTTAAGATTCGGCCTCTTGACACGATTGCACTGTGAAACATATTTATGACAATTTCAGCAAGCGATAAGTAAATCGCGCGTTTTGGGTAAGTAGCATGGGATGATGTTCATTATTTTCTTTGTGAGATTAATTAAGTTACAAGATTATATCTTAATGATTTATGATCTTAAGTGGAATGACAGAATGGTAGATGAACTTAAGAAGGGATATCCACGTTTGATGTTTTGCATATGCTAAAATAATTATTAGAAATTGATTACATAATTATCTGATTGAATAATTCTCTTTAAAAGTTGTAAATTCCGCAGCGTATCGGATGAAATAATACAAAATGTCGAGAAATAGATCGAATTAACGATTCAGTTTCGCTTACTTCCTATTCTTCCTTACGTATAAGGACAATAATATTGAAGCATTCGTTCACGTATACCACGCTTTACTGGAGTAGGGGGGGGGGGGGGGGAGCTTATGCTAGGAGTCCACTGGGCCGGCGCCAGTTCGCGCCAGTTCGCGCCAATGCAATTTGCTGTGGCGCCTAGTGTCGCCAATAAGGTGCCTAGTGGCGTGCAGTGGCTCAAACTGCCTCCCAACTGGCTCGTGGTGGCTCGTAACGGCGCCAAATTTGAATTTGGCGGCAAGGAAATTTCAAAATTTTTAAAATTTTCGTCGCGCCACTTGCATCGAGCAATCAGCGCGAAGTGTCCACCAAGTGGCACCAAATGGCGCAAACAGTCCGCCTATTGGAATCCACTGGAATGTAATGGCGCACGCCATGTGACACCTAGTTTATTCCACTTGGCGACACACAACATGCCGAGCGGACATTAATTCGGCGCCACAGCGAGCCACTACGCGCCAATCACATAGTCTTTGGCGCGAACTGGCGCGAAATGGCGCCGGCCCAGTGGACTCCTAGCATTATGAAGAGGAATGTACATATTAAAATCGCGCAGTCGTGTGGAATGTGTGTGGTCAGCTACTCGTGTTACCAGCCCAGTTTTTTCCCCACTATCGTTTTTACAATGCCCGTCCCCGCGGTGAAAACGAGGGCAATGCGCGCATACCAGAACGTTCACCCCGCCAACACCATAACCGTTATTTCCAAATGGCCAAGACAAGGGCATTCAAGTATAGACACATTATGTTTACAGAAAATATTTATATTATATTGACTGGCCTTGAGGGGAATATCGAAAATGTTGCCCGCAAAATGAATCATATTGTCCCGAGTCGAAGACGAGGGCAATATGGATCTTTTAAGGGCAACATTTTCGATATTCCCCGAAAGTAGAGCCAGTCAATATAATTATTATTACCTACAGCTATAGGATGATGCATAATTCAAGCCTATCATTTTGTAGCAATGACAAACATGTCTGCTAATTGCCTGTCCGTCCCTCTGATTTCAGCTTATTCAGGCAGGTATGTAATCCTGGCTAAGCGATTGTGACGTAAAAGGTTACCTCGCGTATCCATTGTTTTTAACCTCTATCGCGTACACAATACTGCGCGTTTGCACGTTGCTAAATGCGCACTTATACAAGAAAGGAGGAATATGGATATTATCGACCGATAATTTAGTACACAAGCGCAATAGGAAAATGACAAATTTCGCGGAGGAGGGGAATATGAATATTATTACCCTAGTCATGCAGCTGAGCCCTGGCTGAACCATTGTGACGTATTTTGTATTGAGTGAATCAATTAGACAGATAAAATACGCGCTTATATCTTGTCTCCAAAATGCCTCATTCAGGTAATAATTGAATATATCCCACTCCCCATAATTTCTATAATTCAGTATTCGTACCTGAAACATGTCACTTAAACATTTCCAAATCTGGCATACCTCTGACATTGATTTTTTTACCTCTGACATTTTTACCTCTTGACATTTTACTTCTGAAATTTTTTCCTCTGACATTTTCAACCTCTGACATTTTTACCTCTGACATTTTTACCTCTGACATTTTACCTCTGACATTTTTACCTCTGACATTTTTACCTCTGACATTTTTACCCCTGACATTTTACCTCTGACATTTTTACCTCTGACATTTTTACCTCTGACATTTTTACCTCTGACATTTTTACTTCTGACATTTTTTCCTCTGACATTTTTTCCTCTGACATTTTTACCTCTGACATTTTTACCTCTGACATTTTTACACCAAACCAATAATTCACCACGAAAAACATGAAAAATTTCATAGCCTCCTATAACCCTAAACCCCCCAAAAAGTGAAAACAAAAGCAAAGAGAATAAAGAGCAAAGAAACAATGTTTTTAAAAAGGAAAAGAAAAGGAAAAGGCTTTCAGCGCTCGATCCCTTCGCTCGCTCGCATTTTAAGTATCCAAACCGATGGGGATATAATACTGTCTTTCTGATTGCAAATCTGTTTGCATCTTGTCTTTCTATCAAATATTATGGAAGTGTATCCAATTACCGAACACTTTTTATAGATTCAGTCATTCCAAATGCAATATTCTCTCAATATTTATCAAACTTTCACCATGAATACTCATTACCTACAGAAAATGAAGATCCAAAATTTTTTCAAAGAAGAGCAATCTTTGATCCGATATCACCTTCCGACCGAACACCTCTCGGCATACGCGGCATTTTGGTGACCTGAAAATGGCATTGTATTACCGAACGTGCATTTCCTATAGGAAAAAGTTGAACAATGTACCAAATCAACAATCGGCAAATTTGATCATTTTCTGCTTTTTGAAAAAACAATGATAATAAAAATTGTTTTTGCCTCGTTTTTGTCATCTTCCTTTTGAAATTTCCTGTAGGAGAATGTTGCATAGTTCTAAGCGAAGGAAATTAATTTGGGACGCGTAAAGTCTGCGCACGCTCGGTAATACAATGCTGTTCGGTAATACAATCACTGACTATATGCTATTGTTCTACTCGCATTTATATCATTTCTTATCTTAACCAATGCCAGTTAATATTTTTATCAGGGTCTTTCATGAAATGAAACTGGTTTGCATCTTGTCTTTCTATCCAGTGTTATACAGTCTGTTATAATATAACTGCAAGGAGTTGAACGGGAAGAAGACCAATAACAAGAATTTTCATGATATAATGGCCTGTGACCGGTAGCCTATTCTTATCTTACCAAATATGAGAAACGAGGATGCTGATAAAATGTACGTTATTAAAATCATAAAAGTGGAGTAACAGTAGACTAGAACCTGTCCTCAGTATCACAGAAATATAGCCCTTTCTCGCTCGCTCGCTCGCTCGCTCGCTCATAGAAACAAGATGAGGCAAGCGCTCTTATTCCCTCAGCACACGTCCGAATAATTTAATATTTTTTACAGCGAGATGTAAAGCTTTTCTCGAATACAGGGAAATGGTAGATCATAAAATTCATTATTTTGGTGGAAATTATACCTTTTACTAGAAAGAAACAGAGCTTTTGTCGGTAGCTCGCTGCGCTCGCTCATAGAAACAAAATAGTTTCAGATGTCAGTTATAAGCGATTCACCAACAAGCAGTTTGGCATTTAGGTGATCAAAAACTATTTAGATATCTTTGAGGCTTTCATAGAATGTATTTTTTTCCTCGCTCGCTGCGCTCACTCAATTATGTAATGTAGATATTTTATAGACTTTTAGTGGATTTTGATGACAAAATAATACTTCATCACTGAAAGAGTGAGTTTTCCCCTATCTAGCCTCCCTCGCGTGTAATATTTTAAATAGGATGGTTTAAAAAAAAGTGAACAGTTGGACCAGCGAGGTGTTGAATTAGTCATATATCTTTAACGCTTGAGTGTATGATGACAAATAACATTTCTTTTATAACTAGAAAATTCGGCTCGCTCGCTTCGCTCGCTCGCAAAATATAAAACGGGATGGTTCAAGTCCTCTAAAGATCTACCTTTGCAATATTGTTTGCAAACAATCTTTTGCGGTTATAATAATTGGAGGAACGGTAGATTAAACTAAGAATGCAGAGATATGGGCAGCAAAAACAGCCCCCCCCCCGCTTATTTAGTCTATCCTTCAGTTTGAACCTCCACACCCTTTCCCCGCTCGGTCGCTTTGCTCCGCGGTCGAGGATATTCTGCATCAGTCACCCCCACCCCCCAACCGCGAACACAAATCGACACCCATGACTGCTTATGTCTGCGTTTGGTCAATACGCAGCAATACGCAAGCCAAAAACCCAAATACGCAAAGGTGTGAACACATGCAAACATATTGGACATTTAGACATGATATGATAGACATGGCTGCAGAAATATTTCGTGTTTGAAGCTTGAAATAATTGAATTCACTAAATTACTCAGTAAACAACGGCACCTGTACATAGTATGAAATAAAGCGTTTTTGGGGCAGAGTAGGAGGGCCCCCCCCCCATCGATTGTGCATACAAAATTTGAGTTGTCGAAGAATTTTAGTGAAAATGTTGTTTTCTTTCAATGTGATTTATATGATAATATTGCTTCAGTATAAAGGATTTTGATCACACAAAGAACATTTCCGTTATGGCAATCTCATTTCAGGTCAGTTTGGTGAGCACGTACCTTCAATTACAGAGGAGGAAATTCAACAAGTTGCTGAAGATGTCAAACGCTATTTCACGATTGAGCTGTGTCAGATTCAAGCCGATCCCCTGAATAGCGAGCTTCTGCTTCAATTCGAGCGCATTTTCACAAACCTAACATTGATGGAAGAGGACAAGGGCACCAAGAAAAAGACACCACTGGCTTACAGTGACCTCCTGAAGACTAAAGTCAATGGAATCTATCCTAAACGATTGTTGGTTGAGGGGGAAGGCGGTGTTGGGAAGACTACCCTCTGCGCTAAGATTGCTTGGGATTGGATCCATGGAGTTGGCTACCAAGATTTCAAGCTAGTTCTTATTATCCTCCTCCGCAAGGCCAAGAACAAGACTGTCGGAGAAATAGTGAAGTCCTACCTCTCTGATAACAATCCCGTCACAGCCAAGCAGCTCGACAAGTACATCCTCACGCATCCTGACGACGTCTTCCTTGTCCTGGACGGTCTGGATGAGTTAGCTGCGGGTCTCGATAGTATTCAGCAGCTTATCCAGATCATTCTCAATCGGCTGTTTAAGTCAGGCACAGTCCTAATCACATCAAGGCAGTGGAGATCGGATGAGATTAGGAATAGTCCCGATCTAAGAAAGGTATTTGCTTTCATTTCTGTGGAAGGTTTTTCAGCTGAAAACCTGGTTTCCTACATCACGAAGTTCTTTCACCCAGACACAGCTGCTTCGGAGGAACTTACGCGATTTATATCACATAACGATGTCATACAAGAGAATATGGCCCCTTACCCTATATACACAGCTATGCTGTGTATCATGTGGAAAGAATTTGATGGAGAACGGCGAGAGGCGATGTCCAAATTAAAAACATTTTCCCAACTCTTCGACGAGATGATTAGCTTTTTGATTGATCATTACCTCTCTAAGCACTTCGCGTCCCCTGTCAATCCTGAAAATTTGATGGAGAATCGTTTTAAAATTCTTCATCATCTAATTCAGATAGGTTGCGTTGCCTTCCAGGGACTTATAGAGAAACGGTTGGTGTTCTCGGAAGAAGAGCTTCACTCAG
This sequence comes from Echinometra lucunter, assembly GCA_029962745.1. Lineage (NCBI taxonomy): Eukaryota > Metazoa > Echinodermata > Echinoidea > Camarodonta > Echinometridae > Echinometra > Echinometra lucunter. Next base: position 17,251 of record JAPZVO010000149.1, on the reverse strand, counting down.
ACGCTGTGGATACAGGTTGTAAGGTTGGGGTACTCACCAGAGAAAAGCGGATTCTTTCCAGGCGAGAGAGAAGATATAACCCTCACTTTGCCGTTTCATCCGTACAGTTTCCTCACAAACTTTTTCAGGAGTATCTGTCAGGGATGTATCTTGCGTCCATTTACAAGTCAAACCGAAGTGATTATGATAGGGTGATGGACAATATTCTAAAGGCAGCCCGGGAATACCAGTACCTACTCTACTTCGCCTCGGCTCAACAGAAAGAGGTTGGTCTGGATATCGTATCTCGTCTAATGGCTCAGAGAGAGCATGGGTCTAGGCGCTATGGCTTGTATTACGGCAGGTCCAGGGCCAGTGACAGCTTCATCGTGGATGTGGCCTACGAGAGCCAAGACCAAGACGTCGCTAAAGCGGTGGTGGATCAGCATATCGACAAGACAAGCACTACACTGGAAATAAATGATGAGATGCAGGCACACACAATAGCTGGACATCTTTTCCTTGTACATCACCGTCAAGTGGTAAGAACAGGATATTTTTCTTCCGAGCTTGGATCCGGTTATGGTCACTGGCGTACTGGAGGGGGGGGGGGGGGGGGTTGGGGGCGCCAGCCCCCCCCCCAAAATAAATTTCAACCATGGTTTATTTTCAATTTTGTATAAGTGTTATCACACGAATTTCATTACTTCTCCCTAGACTCCCTTTCTACTGTTAAGTAACGCATTCACAATTTCCCAAATAGCATGCATAGCAAGGCAGAAAACACGCATAGTATTGTAGGGTGGCTCTATGGGCGTGGATAAGCAGGGCACAAGAAGTAGGCAGGTGCGCACACTATGAATGCCTGGTAGAGACTGCTCTGGGCTTCTCTACTCAAAGCCCAAAGGTTTATTAAACAACTTAATTTACATAAAATAAATACATATGCATAAGGCAAAGAATAGATAAAGTGACTATTTAAGAGTCTGTATAACAAATTAACCAATAAGATAAGAAGGCATATACACTACAATGAATATTAACTAAGACATGAAAAGGGCATGGTAGCTAAAAGGAATGCTGTTAACACAAAAGGAACACAGGTGAAAGACAGGTTGTGGGGCAAACACAATACATGAAAAGACTGGACAGTAAAAAAATTTTAGGTACAAACAATATAGAGTTGACCAAAATTGAGACCTTACAATATCAATACTAATGTGTTTTATGATATAACACTTGGTTTTATCTGTTTATCTGACAATGGATTTAAACTTTGATAATGAATATTCTTAGATTTACCAAAACTAGACACGGGCTATAAGTTTGCAGTCAAAAATAGTGTTCTTTTACAGAGTTGCAAACCATCCATACTGCAAAGAACTCTTTTACCATGGGAGTGCACTTGCGTAGCCAGGGGGGAGGGGACGATGGGGGCGGTCACCCCTCCAAAACGCCAACAAAAAGAAAGAAAAAGTAGAGGGAAAAAAGCAGAAGCGAGAAAAGAAAAAAGGTAAGAGAACGTAAGAAGAGCGGGAGCAGACAAGGAACAATTCAAAGAAACGTCGGAGCTTCCGCGCTTCGCGTGGGAGGGGGAAAACTCCCCCTTACTGGACCCTCCCCCCTAGGGAGCGCGCTTCGCGCGCTCACAACCGCCCCCACTAAAATGAAATCCTAGCTACGCCTGTGTGGGAGTGAAACCCTGGTACCCCACCGCATCACACCCTCTCAATGCTCGTCCTTTTTATTTCATAGTGTCTTTGTATTATTATCATAAGTAATAAAGTATTTTGTGTGACGCTGGCATTTGTTGGACACTTAAGAAGATTATTTGGGCTGCATGTTTTCATAATCATGTTTCCAAGTTCATGAACAAATTTCATTTTCCGGTCGGTAGATTCATGGCACGTTTATCCATAACAGTACATGTCATCAAACGTCGGAGCTTCCGCGCTTCGCGCCTGAGGGGGGGGGGGAACTCCCCCCTCCCTGCACCCTCCCCCCTAGGGAGCGCGCTTCGCGCGCTCATTAAGTGATTCACATGCTTCGCATGCTCACTACCGCCCCACTAAAATGAAATCCTTTTGTTGGAAATGAGAGAAAATAAAAATTGAACTGAACTCAAGCTGGAATTTAAGTCGAAAAAATGAAAAAGCTCCGTGTCGTGAAGGGGGGGGGGGGGTACCCCGGCTCGGTCGCTACACTCCCTCAGGGTTGGTCGCTTCGCTCCTCGCAAAGATTGAGCCCCCCCCCCCCTAAAAAAAAATATTTTGGCTCATTACGCCACTGGTTATGGTTAAGTCGAAAGCAAAGAAAGAGTGAATAAATACACACAGGACAAATAACATTTTTTACTATCTGTGGTCTGTGGTCACGGCGTGGGTCAAGGGATGGAGGCCAGAAAAGGGGAGGGGGCGGGGGTAGCAACATGTCGTAAGGGTTTGAAAAAGAGAACATAACATATAAGAAATTATTTCCATTTTAAAGCATTGTGTGAATTTTAATTTCTGCATAACACTTTTACATTCACGATATGCCATCATGCACGTTATACAGCTGGTTTCTCATGATCTAAGTGAATCCGAAGGAATCTTTAGGCTTGGAGTCATGTTGTGGAAAGAATATTGGACATGCTGAGTATATAGCTTACTGCGTATAAAGACCACTAGATATAACACACATTCAATCAAAGTATATTCTTCCACATATCGTGATTGTTGAGTGGCCACGGCTACGTCGATGAAGCCGAATAATTCGGTATAATGTTTATATGTTCTTTATTGTTTGTTAGTATCATATCGTGATTAATTTAAAGGGGAATTATGCCCATGAGACATTTATCATTGACTTAAAAGGAATTCTAAAAAGTTGCTGATAAAGGGAAAAAAATCGATAATCGTGAGGATGGAAGAGTCGATTGAGTCCTCCGATTTCCGTTATTCTCGAGAGTAGAGCAGCGTATGTTAAGACCTTAAACGATAACCCTTCCTATACGATAACCACACTACCTAAGCCTGTAAAAAAAAAAAAGTTCGACTTACGTACGTGCGCGCCGCGGCTCGGTCCCAACGTATTATAGGAAGGGTTATCGTTTAAGGTCTTAACGTACGTTTCCATCTTTCTCTCTCTCTCCCTCTCACACATACACCGACACGCGCACACCCACACACCTCAAAGTATATGACACTGTTTCCCAGCTCGATTCCATTTTCAATGTGTCCTTGCCCGAGATTGGCAATTATTCTTTTTCATTTTAAATTTGTTTTTTGGATACACTATATACCATCCTTAAATTGTCCGCTGGCATTCATTTTAATGATTTTTTTTCCCTACAAGCTTAGGTGGTGTGGTTATCGTATAGGAAGCAGCGTTGCCAGGTGTACGATAATTATCGTATTTGTACGATAATTTGGCCCTCCGTATGATGTATGATCAGTAATTTAAAAAAGGGTCAAATGTACGATAATTTTACCTTTTTGGCAATCAAGAGCTAATATGAAAAGCAGGCCCACTCAATTTGACTTTTTTTGTACTCCCATGTTTCCATGTTCAAAACAGCCACCCATCGCTTGAACCATTCCTTGACATGCCTCGATGGAATGATTTTGTTCTAGGAAGAGTTACAATAGCCAAACGCTTGACAATACGTCTACAGTGTGTAACATGATTATGTAACTATGCGTTCTCCGTCCCTTTCAAGGGAAATTTAGAGAAAATGAACGCCGCAGGTAGGAGCAGACGACGATGTAATCATCGTCACGGTAAAAAGTGGTCTCAAATTTTTCAATCTTACAAGGGCATCATTTGGTCTAAAACGGTGATATTTAAGAATGTTATTTTATTCTCTACGACCCTATTACTGTACAGCTAATATCCTGACCATGATTCTCCTTTAACATACTTGAATATTTCAGGATGACATCACCGTTGGGAAGTCATGTGGACGGACCGCTTCAGAGGACCTGGCTGAATTCATTTGCTCATCGCCATCTCTGAGATCTGCGACGATCAAAGCAACTATGCATGATTTCTTCTACTCGGTGCTTGCTAAGAAAGCAGTGCAGTCCAAGGTCAAAGTTGTCATCAATGCTGTCCTTTTGTGTGATACTTCATTGTACATGCAGAATGTAGAGCTTTGCTAATTTTATAAAATTAATTTGAGTATGGAGAAAACTAGAAAGGGAATACTTGATTTTGGTGATTATTTTTGTATACAATTTAAATTGTTAATAATGTAAAAAAAAAACTCACATAGATGATGCTCCAATAGATATCAGTTTTCAATAATCATCCCAACCTCCCCAGTTCAAGAGGAAATAAGGGGAACAAGGAAATTAAATACCAATAAATTGAATACTAGCGCTTCTTATCCCCGACCCAATTATATCGATCTATATTAGCTTATTAAAAGTCGTATCCATCGGTTTTTGTCAATACAAAATATGCCCTACAAGTGGGAGGACCGTCACCGGAATTTTTTTTTTTAAAGATACAGAATCCCGCTCTTGGCTTCGGTCAAAACAAGTTTTTATTAAAAAAAAAAGAAAAAAAAAGAGGCTTCATTGATGCAGAAAAATAGTAAATCCACTAGTTTTAAGAGTAATCTTAAAGATCACTTCATTAGACTATCATCAACTCCAAATTATCATGAAATGCACTTCTCGTGAGTGGATTCCTTTCACTCGATGTTTGATTCCTATTCAGACGAAGCGATACCTATAATATGACTCACCTCAAGGAGTGGATTTCCACTCCTGTGCAATAAGAGAGTGGGAGGGAAGGTGGTATAACCGATATATCAATGTATAAAGTGCAGAAGACCTGTGCTTATAATAAACACAACAAAAGCAACCCCCTCCTGAAAATCCTTTTCTGATAATATTTGTTATTAATTGGTGTCTTTAAATTAAACAGATCGTAAAGCATGTGTTTTCGGAATGCTTTTCGAATGTTCTTTACAATAGGTTTTTTTTAATGTTCTGCAATTCTTTCAATCACAAACCAATCGCTTTTAATCGATATCAGTTAGCCAACTTTCAAAGTTGAAGCAAGTGAATTTCAAGGTTTTTTTTTCAAATATGACGCCATAAATCCATGCAACATTCTTAGTGTTAAGATATGGAACGACAAACTACCCCAACTTGAACACTCATTAACACGTAAACTCTCAAATAAAAGAGAACTTTGTCAAAAGTTGCGCAAACGTAGGCCTACTCATGACATTATTTTGCACTTTGCAAGAATTTGATTGGTCTGTAGCTTTTCGCAGCCAGGCGACAAAAAGAAGAACAAGAAGAAGTAGAAGAAGAAGAGAAAAAAAAAAAACCTGCTTCGGTGACATTACTGAAGTAATGGGTATAGAATTTGGGATTTGTTTAAGATATAAGATGTTTATTTATTAATGGAATGGGTTTACGGAATCACTGGGCGAACCCCTCACTTCGATTTATTTCATACCGTACTTTAGGGGTTGAAAGTCCATTTGTGTAATAACTGATCAATATAGCCTATGCATATATCAAAACATAAAAACATTTTAAACAACACATAAAGTAATTCATTCACACCTGACTGGATGAATGTGGGTCACATGATATTCAGGGGAAACTGCTGTTGCAGAAAAAATGAAGGAGATTTAAAATGTCTGTTTCATACCTTTTTTTTTTTAAAGGTGAAAGTCCATTGGTGTGATAGGTGGATTAATACAGCCTATGTATACCGGTAGTCTATAAGGACATACGAGAATCGGTGATTTTTAAAATGGAAAGCAGTATCCTTCCTATAACAAATTGAAAATCTTGCTATCCGGAGAATGGATCTTAGTAAACTCCCTCTGCATCACGTGATTTCGCACAGATCATCTGTAAGATGCCTTATTTAAAGAAGCTGACTCTTGATAGAGTTCACGATGACTTTTACTCAACTGCATCTTCGATGGCATCATCAGCGAAATTACTAAACTAAAACTATAAGCCAATTTAACCCTAAAAAGGCTGGGGATGGAATCCACCCCCCCCCCTGGCGCGTACCCAGGGGGCCGATGGGGGTGGTCGCCTCCCCTAAAAAAAATAAATAAATACGCCACAAAAAAAGGAAGAAAAAAGCGTGAGCGAGAAAACAAAAAGGTAAGAGAACGTAAGAAGAGCGGTAGTAAACGAGGAACAATGAAAAAGAAACGTCGGAGCTTCCGCGCTTCGCAAGGGAGGCGGGAAACTCCCCCTCCCTGCACCCTCCCCCACAGGGAGCGCGCTTCACGCGCTCAGTAAGTGATTCGCACGCTTCGCGTGCTCACTACCGCCCCCCTAAAATGAAATCCAAGCTACACCACTGACCCACCCCCCCCCCTTGGCGTTTCGTGCGATATGTCCGCAACATCCATAGATGTCTCCGCGACGCTGCATGACTTTTTCTGCAGCATCTCGCGCATCTTTTGAGACCAAATTCATGACGTCCGAGTACGCAATATTTTGTACTCGCATGTCGGATAAAAAATAGCTCAAAATCTTGATTTCGTGTACAAATCCAATACAAATTGTGTTTTCAGTAAGAATTCATAAATGTGTGACTATTTTTACTAGTAATGATCAAAATTAATTAGTTTTAGTCTGGTTATGATCCAAATAGAATTGGTGACGAATTTTGTTGAAAAAAAAACAAAAACAAAAAGTCGAAAACAAAGAAAATACATAAGAAATTCCCAAAACAATTAAATATATAAAAAATTAAATTTGATTCCATTTTTTTTCATGTATACTTGGTAACAACACTGCAAAGAGTATTCACAACAAAAATAAGAAATAATAGTATCTGGAGCTTCAGCTAGCGATTTATAGCAAAAATTCTGATTTATGCATAAATTAGCATAATTAATAACCTAATGAATTATTTCGTAAAATGTAACTACGGAAATTGGTAGATGACGTCACGGGTGACGTGCGTGCCCATTTTCGGCGCGATCGCGCTATCAACGGCCAAGATCCCAAGGGGGGGGGGGTGGAATCAGCCCCCCTCCCCAGGTATAATATCGCTCTAAAAGCCCAGCCTGATTAGGGCTAACAACCCCGAATTATTAGAGAAAAGTATTGTCTCTCGTATAGTAAGAGTAAATATGAATAAATATATTTTTTAAAAATCTATTTCATAAGTTTTCCTTTCATACCTTTTTCTCTTTTATTCCAAACTTGTTTTTTTTTTCCTTTTTAAAGGACTGAAAGTCCATCAGTATTTTAAGTCATAATCGAAAACTTTAAATCAAAAAGCTCAACAACTACCAAAAGTTAAAAAATAGGCTGTCTCCCTAGTACAAAAAGAAAAAAATGAAATAGACCTAAAAAATCTATTTCATCTTTTTTTTTTTCAAGGCCGAAAGTCTATTAGTGTGACAAGTGAATAAGTGCGTTACAATAATCAGTGATTTTTAATGAAAGCAGTATCCTTCTTATGACAGATTGAAACTCTTGACATCAAGAGACTGGATCTTAGTGGACGTCCCTCTGCATCACGTGATCTCGCTCAGTTCATCTGTAAAATGCCTCATCTGAAGAATCTGACACTTAGCCAATATGGCGATAAGGTCGTGCTTCACGACGACTTTTACTCAACAGCTTCTTCGATGGCATCATCAGCGAAGGTACTGATCGCATAAATTTCTAGAGCTTCAAAATAGTCTAAAATTATCTATGATTCTTAGCGTATAATTACATTTAGGGAGCGAGTTGGCTCAGTCGGTAAAGCGCTGGCCTTTCGAACCAAAAGACCGTGGGTTCGAGTCCAGCCAGCCAAGGCGGATGACTGAAGCCTACGTTGTGTGTTATCGTGCCCCTCCCTGTTTCATAGACGCAGGCTATGCTACAGTGGAAAGCACTCCGTCCCTCGGATAGGACGTTAGGTGGAGGTCCCGTGTAAAAGAGAGTCACCACCTTTGCACGTTAAAGATCCCAATGCACTATTCGTATAAGAATAGGGGGAAACCCCGGTGTATGTGGTCCACCTGCACACCCCCAATCAGTGATATCGGGAGGAGAGACCTGAGGGTTACGGTGATTCTATTCGCTTTTCCCCTCCCAGGCACAGGTGACGCCGAACCATTAATAATGATAATAATAATTCTAAATCAAATCACTGAGAAAACAAGAACAACATTAATGATTCTTGGAGGATGTTTAGTTATTTATGGAATAGGTATATGTGGTGTCATTGGGTGGGTCACTTACTTGGATTTATACGTGTTATATGTCATAAACCAAACCACTAACCAGCTTAACAACCCCGAATTATTAGAGAAGAGCCTGTTTTGTCTCTGTCGTACTAAAATTAAATATGAACTAGATTTCAAATTTTTTAAAATAATTGAAAAACTATAAACCAGAAAGCTCAACAACCACGAAAAGTTAGAAAATAGCCTGTTTTGTCTCCCTCGTACAATAGGAAAAATGAAATAGGCTTAAACAAGCTACTTCATTTTTTTTTCATTTTAGGGTCGAAATTCCATTGGTGTGATAAGTGAATAAGCACATTACAAGAATCAGTGATTTTTAATGAAAGCAGTATCTTTCTTATGACAGATTGAAACTCTTGACATCGAGAGACAGGATTTTAGTGAACGTTCATCTGCATCACGTAATCTCGCTCAGTTCATCTGTACGTTGCCTCATTTAAAGAAGCTGACACTCGACAGAGTTCACGATGACTTTTACTCAACAGCTTCTTCGATGGCATCATCAGCGAAGGTACCGATTGCATATATTTCTAGAGCTTCAAAATAGTCTGAAATTATCTATGATTCTTAACGTGTCGATACATTCTAGATCAAATCACTAATAAAACAAGAACAATTTTATTGATTCTTGGAAGATGTTTAGTTCTTTTTTGAAACGGTATATGTGGTGTCATTGGGTGGGTCATTTATTTGGATTTATACGTGTTATATATTATAAACTAAAACTATAAGCCAGCTTAACAACCCCGAATTATTAGAGAAAAGCCTGTTTTGTCTCTGTATACTAAAAGTAAACATGAATTAGATTTTAAACAGAAATTCTGTTTCATACTTTTTCGCTTTATATTCCTTTCATACCTTTTTCTCTTCTATTTCAAACTTTTTTTCATTTTTAACGATTGAAAGTCCATTAGTATTTTATGTTATAATCGAAAACTTTAAACCAGAAAGCTCAACAACCAACAACGTTAGAAAATAGTCTGTTTTGTCTCTCTCGTACAAAAAGAAAAAATGAAATTGACAAAAAAAAATCTATTTCATCTTTTTTTTTTCTTTTTAGGGCCGAAAGTCCATTGGTTTTGATAAGTGAATAAGCAGATTACAAGAATCAGTGATTTTTAATGAAAGCACTATCCTTCTTATGACAGATTGAAACTCTTGACATCAAGAGACTGGATCTTAGTGAACGTTCCTCTGCATCACGTGATCTCGCTCGGTACATCTGTAAAATGCCTCATTTGAAGAATCTGACACTTAGCCAATATAGCTATAAGGTCGTACTTCACGATGAGTTTTACTCAACAGCTTCTTCGATGGCATCATCAGCGAAGGTACTGATCGCATATAGTTCTAGAGCTTCAAAATAGTCTGAAATTATCTATGATCCTTAGCGTGTAATTGCATTCTAAATCAAATCACTCATAAAGCAAGAACAACATTAGTGATGCTTGGAAGTTGTTAAGTTATTTTTGGAATAGGTATATGTGGTGTCATTGGGTGGGTCACTTACTTGGGTTTATCAGGTGTATACGTGTTATATGTTATAAACTAAAACTATAAGCCAGCTTAACAACCCCGAATTATTAGAGAAAAGCCTGTTTTGTCTCTGTATACTTAAAGTAAATATGAATTAGATTTTAAACAGAAAATATGTTTCATACTTTTTCGCTTTATATTCCTTTCATACCTTTTTCTCTTCTATATCAAACTTTTTTCCTTTTTAAAGACCGAAAGTCCATTAGTATTTTATATTATAATCGAAAACTTTAAACCAGAAAGCTCAACAACCACTAACGTTTGAAAATAGTCTATTTTGTCTCTTTCGTACAAAAAAAAAAAAATGAAATAGACCTAAAAAATCTATTTCATCTTTTTGTTTTCTTTTTAGGGCCGAAAGTCCATTGTTGTGATTAGTGAATAAACACATTACAAGAATCAGTGATTTTTAATGAAAGCAGTATCCTTCTTATGACAGATTGAAACTCTTGACATCAAGAGACAGGATCTTAGTGAACGTTCCTCTGCATCACGTGATCTCGCTCAGTTCATCTGTAAAATGCCTCATTTGAAGAATCTAACACTTAGCCAATATAGCTATAAGGTCGTGCTTCACGATGACTTTTACTCGACAGCTTCTTCGATGGCATCATCAGCGAAGGTACTGATCGCATATAGTTCAAAATAGTCTGAAATTATCTATGATCCTTAGCGTGTAATTGCAAACTCAAAGTAAATCACTCATAAAGCAAGAACAACATTAGTGATGCTTGGAAGTTGTTAAGTTATTTATGGAATAGGTATATGTGGTGTCATTGGGTGTGTCACTTACTTGGGTTTATCAGGTGTATACGTGTTATATGTTATAAACTAAAACTATCAGAAAGCTTAGCAACCCCGAATTATTAGAGAAAAGCCTGTTTTGTCTCTATCATACTAAAAGTGAATATAAATTAGATATTTAAAACAAAATCTATTTCATACTTTTTCGCTTTATATTCCTTTCATTCCTTTTTCTCTTCTATTTCAAGCTTTTTTCCTTTTTAACGGCTGAAAGTCCATTAGTATTTTATGCTATAATTGAAAACGTTAAACCAGAAAGCTCAACAACCACCAACGTTAGAAAATAGCCTGTTTTGTCTCCCTCGTACAAAAGGGAAAATGAAATAAACTTAAACAATCTATTTCATCTTTTCTTTTCTTTTTAGGGCCGAAAGTCCATTGGTTTTGATAAGTGAATAAGCACATTACAAGAATCAGTGATTTTTAATGAAAGCAGTATCCTTCTTATGACAGATTGAAACTCTTGACATCAAGAGACTGGATCTTAGTGAACGTTCCTCTACATCCCGTAATCTCGCTCAGTACATCTGTAAGATGCCTCATTTAAAGAAGCTGACACTCGGCAGAGTTCACGATGACTTTTACTTAACAGCTTCTTCCATGGCATCATCAGCGAAGGTACTGATTGCATATATTTCTAGAGCTTCAAAAAAGTCTGAAATTATCTATGATTCTTAGCGTGTCGATACATTCTAAATCAAATCACGAATAAGACAAGAACAATTTTAGTGAATCTTGGAAGATTTTTAGTTATTTTTTGAATAGGTATATGTGGTTTCATTGGGTGGGTCACTTACTTGGATTCATACGTGTTATGCGTTATAAACTAAAACTATAAGCCAGCCTAAAAACCCTAAATTATTAGAGAAAAGTCTGTTTTGTCTGTGTATACTAAAAGTAAATATGAATTAGATTTTAAACAGAAAATCTATTTCATACTTTTTCGCTTCATTCCTGTCATACCTTTCTTCTATTTCAAACTTTTTTCCTTTTTTAACGACTGAAAGTCCATTAGTATTTTATGTTATAATCGAAAACTTCAAACCAGAAAGCTCAACAACTTCCAAAAATTAGAAAATAGTCTGTTTTGTCTCCCTCGTACAAAAAGAAAAAATGAAATAGGCCTAAAAAATCTTTTTTTTTTTTCTTTTTAGGGCCAAAAGTCCATTGGTGTGATAAGTGAATAAGCACATTACAAGAATCAATGATTTTTGATGAAAGCACTATCCTTCTTATGACAGATTGAAACTCTTGACATGGAGGGACTGGATCTTAAAGAACGTTCCTCTGCATCACGTAATCTCGCTAAGTTCATCTGTAAGATGCCTCATTTAAAGAAGCTGACACTCAACAGAGTTCACGATGACTTTTACTCAACAGCTTCTTCGATAGCATCATCAGCGAAGGTACTGATTGCATATATTTCTAGAGCTTCAAAAAAGTCTGAAATTATCTATGATTCTTAGCGTGTCGATATATTCCAAATCAAATCACTAATAAAACAAGAACAATTTTAGTGATTCTTGGAAGATGTTTAGGTCTTTTTTGAACAGGTATATGTGGTGTCTTTGGGTGGGTCACTTACTTGGATTTATACGTGTTATATGTTATAAACTAAAACTATAAGCCAGCTTAACAACCCCGAATTATTGGAGAAAAGCCTGTTTTGTCTCTGTCGTACTAAAAGTAAATATGAATTATATTTTAAACAGAAAATCTATTTCATAGTTTTTTCGCTTTATTCCTTTCATAACTTTTTCTCTTCTATTTCAAACTTTTTTCCTTTTGAACGACTGAAAATTCATTAGTATTTTATGTTATAATCGAAAACTTTAAACCAGAAAGCTCAACAACCACTAACGTTAGAAAATAGTCTATTTTGTCTCTCTCGTACAAAAAGAAAAAATGAAATAGACCTAAAAAATCTATTTCATCTTTTTGTTTTCTTTTTAGGGCCAAAAGTCCATTGGTGTGTTAAGTGAATAAGCACATTACAAGAATCGGTGATTTTTAATGAAAGCAGTATCCTTCTTATGACAGATTGAAACTCTTGACATTCAGGGACTGGATCTTAGTGAACGTTCCTCTACATCACGGTATCTCGCTAAGTTCATCTGTAAGATGCCTCATTTAAAGAACCTGACACTCGACAGAGTTCACGATGACTTTTACTCAACAGCTTCTTCGATGGCATCATTAGCGAAGGTACTGATTGCATATATTTCTAGAGCTTCAAAAAAGTCTGAAATTATCTATGATTCTTAGCGTGTCGATATATTCCAAATCAAATCACTAATAAAACAAGAACAATTTTAGTGATTCTTGGAAGATGTTTAGGTCTTTTTTGAACAGGTATATGTGGTGTCTTTGGGTGGGTCACTTACTTAGATTTATACGTGTTATATGTTATAAACTAAAACTATAAGCCAGCTTAACAACCCCGAATTATTAGAGAAAAGCCTGTTTTGTTTCTGTATACTAAAAGTAAATATGAATTAGATTTTAAACAGAAAATCTATTTCATACTTGTTTCCCCTTTATATTCCTTTCATACCCTTTTCTCTTCTATTTTAAACTTTTTTCCTCTTTAAGGACTGAAAGTCCATTAGTATTTTGTGTTGTAATAAAAAACTATAAACCAGAAAGCTCACAACCACCAAACGTTAAAAAAATAGCCTGTTTTGTCTCCCTCGCACAAAAAGAAAAAATGAAAAAGACTTTAAAAATCCATTCCATCTTTTTTTTAGGGCCGAAAGTCCATTGGTGGGGCAAGTGAATAAGCACATTACAAGAATCAGGGATTTTTAAATAAAAACAATATCCTTCTTATGACAGATTGAAACTCTTGACATGGAGGGAATGGATCTTAGTAAACGTTCCTCTACTTCACGTGATCTCGCTAAGTTCATCTGTAAGATGCCTCATTTAAAGAAGCTGACACTCAACAGAGTTCATGATGACTTTTACTCAAGAGCTGCTTCGATGGCATCATCAACGAAGGTACTAATCGCTTAAGCCTTCTAGAGCTTCAAAATAGTCTGAAATTATCTATGATTCTTAGCGCGTAATTACATTCTAAATCAAATCACTGATAAAACAAGAACAACATTAGTGATTCTTGGAAGATTTTTAGTTATTTATGGAATAGGTATATGTGATGTCATTGGGTGGGTCACTCATTTGGATTTATCCGTGTAATATGTTATAAACTAAAACTATTAGCCAGCTTACCAACCCCGAATTATTAGAGAAAAGCCTGTTTTGTCTCTGTCGTACTAAAATTAAATATGAACTTGATTTTAAAAAGAAAATATATTTCATACTTTTTTCCTTTTTATCCTTTCATAACTTTTTCTCTTCTATTTTAAACTTTTTTCCTCTTTAAGGACTGAAAGCTCATTAGTATTTTATGTTATAATTGAAAACTATAAACCAGAAAGCTCAACAACCCCGAAAAAGTTTTTAAAAAATAGCCTGTTTTGTCTACCTCGTACAATAAGAAAAATGAAATAGGCTTAAACAATCTACTTCATTTTTTTTTTCATTTTAGGGCTGAAAGTCCATTCGTGTGACAAGTGAATAAACACATTACGAGAATCAGTGATTTTTAATGAAAGCAGTATCCTTCTTTTGACAGATTGAAATTCTTGAAATCTGGAAAATGGATCTTAGTAAGCGTTCCACTGCATCACGTGATCTCGCTCAGTTCATCTGTAAGATGCCTCATTTGAAGAAGCTGACACTCAACAAAGTTCATGATGACTTTTACTCAAGAGCTTCTTCGATGGCATCATCAGCGAAGGTACTGATCGCATATTTCTTGAGCTTCAAAATAGTCTGAAATTATCTATGATTCTTAGCGCGTAATTACATTCTAAATTTCACACCTACCCGATCAGGAAAATACCAGGTATTTTCAGATCGGGTATTTCTACCCCGATCAGAAAATACCAGGTATTTTGCCAGTGTGAAACCAAATTACGCGTAATATCCCCGAAAGAAAATACCCGTAAACTAGTAGGTACTTTCTCAAAATTACGAGTACTTTCTCCAAGGTCGCGGGGATTTTTGTAATGTGAAAGCAAATTACGAGAACTTATTCCATCAAGCACTAACGTTAGCGCACGAACCGTGTACTGTACTGTACTGTACTGTGTGTACGTATTGGACGTCGTTATCGTTTGTGTACCCGCACATTCTGGATTTGAGATTTGTATTGTCCATTTCTAGCTACGTCGTTGTTTTAGTAAAGTTTTGTTCCCCCTCCTCTTGTTTTTTTATTTATGATTTATTCTGATATATCGATACAGTCGTATGTCATCCTCTGATCATCGCTGATAGCGATGTGGAGGGGGGAGGAGGTGTACACGGCAGTGTCCTCCTCCAGCCAAAGAAATGGGACTATCTACGATATGCTTGCTGCAAGACTTGCCAGCCTCTGGTTAGAGGATACCTCTCGAAATAAAAAATAAACCGAAAGTTCTGAACAGAGATTATCAGACTGCAAATGTACATCAATATATAGAGACGTATCGATGATTGCATCGAGCTAACTAGCTAGCGCGATCATAGCAAGAGCTGAGCTAGCTGAGCGAATTTAAGCGCGAGCCTCGTCTCCAAAATAAATCGTTCTGCGCATGCTCGTAACTTCGAGAACTTACCCCGAAGAGGTCTGGCTTCGGGTAGGTGTGAAAGCGCGGAACAATTATCGGGTATTTTGGGGCCTTAACAAGTTCTCGTAATTTACGGGTATTTTTTCTGATCGGGTAGGTGTGAAAGCGCCTATTGGGTGGGTCACTCACTTGCATTTATCCGTGTAATATGTTATAAACTAAAACTATTAGCAAGCTTAACAACCCCGAATTATTAGAGAAAAGCCTGTTTTGTCTCTGTCGTACTAAAGTTAAATATTAAATAGATTTTAAAAAGAAAATCTATTTCATACCTTTTCGCTTTATATTCCTTTCATACCCTATTTCTCTTCTATTTTTGACTTTTTTCCCTTTTTTTAGGACTGAAAGTCCATTAGTATTTTATGTTATTATCAAAAACTTTAAACCAGAAAGCTCAACAACCACGAAAGAGTTTAAAAAATAGCCGGTTTTGTCTCCCTCGTACAACAAGAAAAATGAAATAGGCTTAAACAATCTATTTCATTTTTTTTTTCTTTTTAGGGCTGAAAGTCCATTAGTGTGACAAGTGAATAAACACATTAAGAGAATCAGTGATTTTTAATGAGAGCAGTATCTTTCTTTTGACAGATTGAAATTCTTGAAATCTGGAAAATGGATCTTAGTAAGCGTTCCACTGCATCACGTGATCTCGCTCAGTTCATCTGTAAGATGCCTCATTTGAAGAAGCTGACACTCAACAAAGTTCACGATGACTTTTACTCAACAGCTTCTTTCATGGCATCATCAGCGAAGGTACTGATCGCATATACTTCTAGAGCTTCAAAATAGTCTGAAATTATCTATGATTCTTAGCGTGTAATTACATTCTAAATCAAATCACTCATAAAACAAGAACAACATTAGTGATTCTTGGAAGAGTTCGAGTTATTTATGGAATAGGTACATGTATATGTAGTGTCATTGGGTGGGTCACTTACTTGGGTTTATCAGGTTTATACGTGTTATATGTTATAAACTAAAACTATTAGCCAGCTTAGCAACCCCGAAGTATTAGAGAAAAGCCTGTTTTGTGTCCATCATACTAAAAGTGAATATGAATTAGATATTTAAAAGAAAAACTATTGCATACTTTTCGACTTCATATTCCTTTCATTCCTTTTTCTCTTCTATTTCAAACTTTTTTTTTCCTTTTTAGCGACTGAAAGTCCATTAGTATTTTATGTTATAATCGTTTTTCGTTTCGTTTCGTTTCGTTTATTTCATTTCCATAAAAAGAAAACGAGTACAAACATTATACACCTAATAATATATACAGAAATGAAGAGAGAGAATTTAGGAAAGGCCTATTAATGCTTTGTGAATGTTAATTCCCTCAAATAAAAAAAAATATATATATAATCCAGGCATATAAAATTGTAAATATTTCATACCCCTTCCCATCCCCTTTCCTTACGAACAAAAAACCACACCCAAGTACACACACACACACCCACACCTGGAACGCATATCAGAGGAACCAGAGGCCCATGTTCTACATGTACATGTATACTGTAGTGATGATGATAATGAAGTAAGATTATAAAGTATTTGTGCTTACACACGGCTGGATAAAAAGTAATTCTTTAAACCAGAACTTTAAACCAGAAAGCTCAACAACCACCAACCTTAGAAAATAGCCTGTTTTGTCTCCCTCGTACAAAAAAGGAAATGAAATAGACTGAAACAATCTATTTCATCCTTTTTTTTTTCATTTTAGGGCCGAAAGTCCATTGGTGTAATAAGTGAATAAGCACATTACAAGAATCATTGACTTTAAATGAAAGCAGTATCCTTCTTATGACAGATTGAAACTCTTGACATCTGGAGCATAGATCTTAGTGAACATTCCTTTGCATCACGTGATCTCGCTCAGTTTATCTGTAAGATGTCTCATTTAAAGAACCTGACACTTAGGCCATGTGGCGGTAAGGTCGTGCTTCACAATGACTTTTACTCAACAGCTTCTTCGATGGCATCATCAGCGAAGGTACTGATCGCATAAATTTCTAGAGCTTCAAAATAGTCTGAAATTATCTATGAT
>JAPZVO010001489.1:0-16992 GCA_029962745.1 Echinometra lucunter | reverse complement strand
ATTTAGAATGTATTGACAGGCTAAGAATCAGAGATAATTTCAGACTATTTTGAAGCTCAAGATATATATGGGATCAGTACCTTCGCTGATGATGCCATGGAAGAAGCTGTTGAGTAAAAGTCATCGTGAACTCTATCAAGTGTCAGGTTCTTCAAATGAGGCATCTTACAGATGAACTGAGCGAGATCACGTGATGCAGAGGAACGTTCACTAAGATCCAGTCTCTCAATGTCAAGAGTTTCAATCTGCCATAAGAAGGACACTGCTTTCATTAAAAATCACTGATTCTCGTAATGTGCTTATTCACTTGTCATACTAATGGACTTCAGCCCAAAAAAGAAAAAAAAGTATGAAATAGAAGTCTATTTCATTTTTTCTTTTTGTACGGTGGAGACAAAACGGATTATTTTTTAACTCTTGGTGGTTGTTGGGCTTTCTGGTTTAAAGTTTTCGATTATAACATTAAATATTAATGGAATTTAAATCCTCAAAAGGAAAAAAGTTTGAAATAGAAGAGAAAAAGGTATGAAAGGAATATAAAGCGAAAAAGTATGAAATAGATTTTCTATTTAAAATCTAATTCATATTTACTTTTAGTATACATAGACAAAACAGGCTTTTCTCTATAATTCGGGGTTGTTAAGCTGGCTTATAGTATTAGTTTATAACATATAACACGTATAAATCCAAATAAATAACCCACCCAATGACACCACATATACCTATTCAAAAAAGAACTAAACATCTTCCAAGAATCACTAATATTGTTCTTGTTTTATCAGTGATTTGATTTAGAATGTATTTACACGCTAAGAATCATAGATGATTTCAGACTATTTTGAAGCTCAAGAAATATATGGGATCAGTACCTTCGCTGATGATGCCATGGAAGAAGCTGTTGAGTAAAAGTCATCGTGACCTCTTCCAAGTGTCAGCTTCTTCAAATGAGGCATCTTACAGATGAACTGAGCGAGATCACGTGATGCAGAGGAACGTTCACTAAGATCCATTCTCCAGATGTTAAGAATTTCAATCTGTCATAAGAAGGATACTGCTTTCATTAAAAATCACTTATTCTCGAAATGTGCCTATTCACTTGTCACACTAAGGGACTTTCAGCACTAAAAAGAAAAAGAAGTCTATTTCATTTTTTCTTTTTGTACGGGGGAGACAAAACGGATTATTTTCTAACTCTTGTTGGTTGTTGGGCTTTCTGGTTTATAGCTTTAGATTGTAACATAAAACACTAATGGGCTTTCAGCCCTTAAAAAAGTTTTTTTTTTTTTAAAGTTTGAAATAGAGAATAGCAAAAAAGTAGGAAAACATATAAAGAGAAATAAGAATGAAATAGATTTTCTGTTTAAAATCTAATTCATATTTACTTTTAGTATACAGAGACAAAACAGGCTTTTCTCTTATAATTTGGGGTTGTTAAGCTGGTTTATAGTTTTAGTTTATAACATATAACACGTATAAATCTAACTAAGTGACCCACCCAATGACACCACATATACCTATTCAAAAAAGAACTAAACTTCTTCCAAGAATCACTAATATTGTTCTTGTTTTATCAAATGAATTGATTTAGAATGTATTGACAGGCTAAGAATCAGAGATAATTTCAGACTATTTTGAAGCTCAAGAAATATATGGGATCAGTACCTTCGCTGATGATGCCATGGAAGAAGCTGTTGAGTAAAAGTCATCGTGAACTCTATCAAGTGTCAGGTTCTTCAAATGAGGCATCTTACAGATGAACTGAGCGAGATCACGTGATGCAGAGGAACGTTCACTAAGATCCAGTCTCTCGATGTAAAGAGTTTCAATCTGTCATATAAGAAGGATACTGCTTTCATTAAAAATCACTTATTCTCGTAATGTGCTTATTCACTTGTCACACCAATGGACTTTCAGCCCTAAAAAGAAAAAAAGTTTGAAATAGAAGTCTATTTCATTTTTTTCTTTTTGTACGGGAGAGACAAAGCGGATTATTTTCTAACTCTTGGTGGTTGTTGGGCTTTCTGGTTTATAGCTTTACATTGTAACATAAAACACTAATGGGCTTTCAGACCTTAAAAAGTTTTTTTTTAAAGTTTGAAATAGAGAAAAGAAAAAAAGTAGGAAAACATATAAAGAGAAATAAGTATGAAATAGATTTTCTGTTTAAAATCTAATTCATATTTACTTTTAGTATACATAGACAAAACAGGCTTTTCTCTAATAATTCGGCGTTGTTAAGCTGGCTTATAGTTTTAGTTTAAAACATATAACACGTATAAATCCAAATAAGTAACCCATCCAATGACACCACATATACCTATTCAAAAAAGAACTAAACATCTTCCAAGAATCACTAATATTGTTCTTGTTTTATCAGTGATTTGATTTAGAATGTATTTACACGCTAAGAATCATATATAATTTCAGACTATTTTGAAGCTCAAGAAATATATGGGATCAGTACCTTCGCTGATGATGCCATGGAAGAAGCTGTTGAGTAAAAGTCATCGTGAACTCTATCAATTGTCAGCTTCTTCAAATGAGGCATCTTACAGATGAACTGAGCGAGATCACGTGATGCAGAGGATCGTTCACTAAGATCCATTCCCTCCATGTAAAGATTTTCAATCTGTCATAAGAAGGATACTGCTTTCATTAAAAATCGCTGATTCTCGTAATGTGCTTATTCACTTGTCATACTAATGGACTTTCAGCCCTAAAAAAAAAGTATGAAATAGAAGTCTATTTCATTTTTTTTTTTTGTACGGGAAAGACAAATAGATTATTTTCTATCTTGTGGTGGTTGTTGGGTTTTCTGGTTTATAGCTTTAGATTGTAACATAAAACACTAATGGGCTTTCAGCCCTTAAAAAAGTTTTTTTTTTTTTTAAAGTTTGAAATAGAGAATAGCAAAAAAGTAGGAAAACATATAAAGAGAAATAAGTATGAAATAGATTTTCTGTTTAAAATCTAATTCATATTTACTTTTAGTATACAGAGACAAAACATGTATGCTTGAGGAACGTTTACCAAGATCCATTCCCTCCAGGTCAAGATTTTCAATCTGCCATATTAAAAGGATACTCTTTCATTAAAAATCACTGATTCTCGTAATGTGCTTATTCACTTGTCAGACTAATGGACTTTCAGCCCTTAAAAAGAAAAAAAAAAGTATGAAATAGATTGTTTAAGTCTATTTCATTTTCCTTTTTGGACGAGGGAAACAAAACAGGCTATTTTCGAATTTTTGGTGGTTGTTGAGCTTTCTAGTTTAATGTTTTCGATTATAACATATAATACTAATGGACTTTCACTCCTTAAAAAGGAAAAAAATGAAATAGAAGAGAAAAAGATCTGACAGGGATAAAAGGCGAAAAATTATGAAGTAGATTTTCTTTTTAATATCTAATTCATATTTACTTTTAGTATGACAGTGAAAAAGGTATGAAAGGGATATAAAGCAAAAAAGTATGAAATAGATTTTTTAAAAATCTAATTCATATTTCTTTTAGTATGAGAGAGACACAAAACATGTAAGCTTTTCTCTAATAATTCATGGTTGTAAAGCTGGCTTATAGTTTTAGTTTAGTAACTTTGCTGATGATGCCATCGAAGATGCAGTTGAGTAAAAGTCATCGTGAACTCTATGAATGAGGCATCTTACAGATGAACTGAGTGAAATCACGTGATGCAGAGGGACGTTTACTAAGATCCATTCTCCAGATAGCAAGATTTTCAATCTGTTATAGGAAGTATACTGCTTTAAATATTATAAATCACCGATTCTCATACCGGTATATTAATCTACCTATTACACCAGTGGACTTTCACCTTAAAAAAGAAAAAGTATGAAACAGACATTTCAAATCTCCTTCATTTTTTTCTGCGATAGCAGTTTCCCCTGAATATCATGTGACCCACATTCATCCAGTCAGGTGTGAGTGATCTACTGTATGTGTTGTATAAAATGTTTTAATGTTTTATATATGCATAGGCAAATACGATTGAGGTGTTGGAGAGTGTTGTCTCATCTGATCTACTCCCTTGTTTTGGACATTATTTGTGACTTATTGAGCTATTTTGAACTTAGAATGCTGATGGATATGTTTATCTAGATCTGTGGATACAACTTAAGGGTAGTCAACATGAAGATAGAATGAATTTATTGCAAAAAGGAATATGTTTCTTCTGGAGTTTTCATCCTGGCTTTGGACCCTGATTTTCAGAACTGGTCCCATATACTGATATTTGTGTTTTGCTCCTGCTTTCTTTGCTACTGATCTCAGCACTTCTCTGGGACATTCCTTTTCATCTTTTTCAATAGACTCTATTGTGAGCATATACCAAGGCTAATCACCTAATGATCTCAGCTTATCTAGGTACCAGTGAACTATTCATTGCCACACAGAGGTGCCCAAACTGAATAACTTAACTTGACTTTGAATTACTATAATAGAAAGTACGTTGTAAGTGCCCTGGTCATTGACTTTTTGCTGCCTGCCTGTATTAGAGTCATGTCAAATTACAGTTTGAGAAAATCAGATAGAAATATGGCTTCTTCAGATGAAAAGTGCCCTACACACCACTGTGAGCAGATCGGCGAGGAATTAAAGGAGTATTTCAACAGTCAGGAGGTTAGAAAACTGTTTAAGGCGTCACTTACTGATGCCATTACAAAGCAAATGGTGGATCTTAGAGACAAGTTGGAGAAAGCTGAGGGAAAAATCCCTTGAAAAAAAAATCACTTGAACATATTGTGCAAGAAAAGACTTCCATCATAGATAAACTCCAGGAGAAGCAATCACACATCATAGAAGACATCCGCACTGTTCACCGAGATTTGAATGACGCAGAACAATACTCTCGACGGAACTGTGTTAGACTCTACGGCATCCCAGAACAGCCACAGGAGGATACAGATGCCCTGACACTGGACCTAGCAAATCATGATCTTCAACTCAATCTGAAACCAGATGATATTGACCGTACACATCGAGTTGGTCCTCCACATCAACCCATTGTCAGGGAAGAAATTTGATGCATTTAATTATACACATGTTTTTAGTTAAGATATGTACATGTGTTTTAGATATTTTTTCAATCTTGGTTACGGTATGTACATGTGTTAGAAATGTTTATTACATGCAAGTCAGGTGGATGTCATATTTTTATACAAGCGTCGGAAATAGCAGTCTTTAATTAATTTTCTTGTGGAGATGCACAGAAGTTCTCTTTTGTAACAAGAATATTTTACTTCATATGCTTTATGCACTCATCTGTTCTTAACATTTTAGAAGTGCTTTCCTAGTTACGATAGGGTATATTAGGAGGTTGATTTTAGTTAGTCAGGGCGACCCACCTAAAGCTAAGATAGACCATAGATCTCCGTTTAGGCAGTAGAAGTTAATCTGAGGGAATCCACGTCGGTGACGAGACTACGAGCCCAACTGCCGCCCGGTTCTCCATCGACATGATACGCTATAATTCATGTCAATATTCGGGGCTCGATCTCGTCCGTAATCGTCGAAGTCTGATCTGAGGGGAATCGCCATCTGCGGAGGCCAAGGGACTGTCTGACAAGGGCCAAGTGAAGGAGGCAACGCTATCTGCGGAGGCCAAGGGACTGTCTGCCAAGGGCCAAGTGGAGGAGGCAACGCTATCTGCGGAGGCCAAGGGACCGACTACCCAGGGCCAAGTGGAGCAACGCCAGCTGCGGAGGCCAGGGACTGGACTGACTGCCAGAGGCCGAGAGGGGCGTGACACATCCAGACAGACGATGGCTAATATGGACCTGATTCTACTTTATTTGCCTGAGTTAAGTTCTGTTTATTAGTCAGTTATTTCAATATCCATATATATATATATATATGTATATATATATATATATATATATATATATATATATATATATTAAATTTTAAAGAGTTCAGAAACGCTTTCAAAAAGATTTATAAACGCCTGATAACCCCTGCCCTTTGGTTTGTTTTGGTTCGCCGTTCACTGTGATGCAACAATAAGCTTGTCTAATGTTGGTTTACCGTTCATTGTGACGCAACAATAAGCCTAATTAGTTTTGGTATGCGGTTTATTGTGACGTAACAAGGTTGCTTGGCAACAACATGCGCGCTTCTTGATGCGCGCCCCTTTTGCACACGGACATCACATGCACATCATGTGATCCCGGCCCGGCGGCGCGGAATCGCGTCATTCTTTCGTGGCTTTTGTCGAGAAAGGACGTGTATGTCTAGTGTGGAACAATTTAAAATATATTTCGTGCAATTTTTGTGAAGTTACAGTTAATTGTAACATGTTACGGTCATAGAACACCTTTTTGTTTTTGGAAGTGATATCTCAGGCTTCGTCGGAACCAGCAGCGATTAGGACATTCATTGTTTTTTCGCTACGAGACTCCCGTTCGTTTGGATCTCTTTCTGGGATTTGATACGGTCGGTTTCTTCAATTCTTGGGCTTGGGATTGCTAACATTTTCTGTTTTTAGAAACACCCGGACTGCGTCGGTTCGAATTGTAACAGTTAGACAGGAAATCCCGTAGTTGGCTCTTCGTGGAATTTAAGCTCGTGGAACTTAGCTGGAATCTATTTGGCCAAATAGATCTAGACCTAGAGTAGACTAGACTATGCCGAAAGCAAAGAAGAAGACCATGAAGACGCTCAAGGAGTCGGGGCGAGGTCGAACCCCGTAGGAATCAAGAGCTTCATGTTGCTGCTGGTAGTGTCCCTGCAGGTCAAGAAGCAGCAGGAGGCCGAGAGATGTCGCAGTCCTCAGGCTCAGCGGGTCCTGATACGGCGGACCGAGGTGTGGGCCTACAATCCCAGCAAGTATCCGGTGAGTACGGCAATGTAAATCTAGGCCTAAGTGATGATAAAGTTAGGGCTAGACCTAGATCTAGATCTAGGTCTAACGTTAGATCTAACGCTGCTGGTAGTGTCGAACCTAGTCGAATTGGTACGAATGGCTGTAGGCCTGGGGCTATGTGGCCTGTTGTGGTGCAAGGTCAGGGAGAGGACCTGCGCACTGAGGTTAGCTCTTCCAGTGCGGTAAACTTTAACGCGGTTCGGGAGAGCATAGCCTCAGGGGACGGTGGGGCCATTGCCGGATCCTTGGCTGAGGGCATAGATCTATCGACATCTAGCCCTCGACCCAACACAAGCATAATAAGTGAGAGTACCTTTAACGTTAGGCCTAGCGTTAGATCGGATGTTGGATCTGATATGCGTGAGTCACAACAGGTCCCGGGTTGTGGTCCCCTCCCACAGCCACTGGTAAGCGTTTGCGACCCTCTAGGGGCGGATATTAGTTTAGGGTTGAAGGAAAAGATCTGGCAGGGTGATTATGTCGATCTTGTTTTGTTGCAAAAGCAAACCAGGAGCAGCTTCTTTACCAGTAATATCGGGCCTGGCACCACATTTCAGTTGATGCCCTCGACGAGCGGCTTTCAGCTGCAACCTCAGACTAACGTTAGGCAGCAAAGGATTACTAGCATTGAACAGTGGACTTCTGTTTTCCTCGTTTATATATCGATCTACCTGGAGAGGCATCCAGGGAGGGCTTTGGAGTTGTTGAAGTACATGGATATGGTGCGGGGGGCTGCTCGTAACATTGGGGGTTACGGATGGAGGGACTATGACGTCCAGTTTCGTCTCCGTCAGGCACGGAGCCCGGCCCGATCTTGGGCGAGTATCGATGCAGAGCTTTGGTTGTTGTTAGTTTCTGGCGGTGGGCGAAGGAGCTCTTCTTTTCTCCCATTTCAAGGAAACATGCAGCGCCCGCGGTCGGGGTTCGGGAAGCTCAGAAATACCTCCCGCGGACGGAGCAGTCCACCAACTGACTCCCTCGGTGCGAACGGGGGTAGATCTAGGCGCGGGGTGTGCTTTGCGTTCAACAGGGGAAACTGCTCCCGGGGACGAGGCTGCATCTTCGTCCACCGATGTTCCCGTTGTCGGGCCGCTGGGCACGGGGTTAAGTCCTGTTCAATTACCCCCTCCACGGGAGCCCCCACCAGTAGGAATTAGATCCAGGGTTCAGTATGGTTTAGCCCCCACTCCAGTCAAATTGCAGGCTATGATTCCTATGTTGGCTACATATCCAAATCATGCACACGCACGTCGGTTACTAAACGGTTTTCAATTCGGTTTTTCACTACATTTCGCAGGGGCTCGGGTTCCGGTTCGTGCGAGGAACCTCAGGTCGGCTCGTGACAATAAATCAGCCTTATTGAAGAAATTGCAAGTTGAAATAGAGTTAGGAAGGATAGTGGGCCCATTTGCATCTCCTCCGTTCGCCAACTTCAGGTGTTCGCCAATTGGTCTCGTGCCCAAGAAGGCCCCGGGGGAATTTCGGTTGATTCAACATTTGTCGTCTCCAAGAGGGGGGTCTGTGAACGAGGGCATTCCTCAGTCAGAATGTTCAGTTGTTTATTCATCTTTTGACTCGGCTGTCGAAATGGTGTCGCGGTTAGGCGTTGGCACTCTCTTGGGGAAGGCGGATATCAAGTCTGCCTTCCGTCTGCTGCCGGTTAGACCGGAGGACTTCGAATTGCTGGGAATGTGTGTGGATGATCAGTTCTATTTTGACCGTTGTATGCCCATGGGTTGCTCTATAGCTTGTTCGGCTTTTGAGTGTTTTGGTACATTTTTGGAGTATTGTTCGCGCCGTGTGGCAGATTCGGAGTTTATACAGCATTATCTCGATGATTTTTTCTTTGCGGGTATCCGCGGTTCGCGCCAGTGCGAACATGCCATGACCAGCTTCATGGCAGTGTGCGAGCGCTTCGGGGTGCCTATTGCTGCGGAGAAGACGGTGGGTCCAGTATCTGTTATAACTTATTTAGGTCTCGAGATTGATTCCAGGGCATTTGAGGTCCGTGTTCCACAAGATAAAGTTGTTGAGTTGGTTTTTAGGTTGCGCGAGGTCTCGAAGTTGAACAAAATTTCGCTAAGGAAATTGCAGTCTATAATTGGGAGCTTAAACTTTATGTGTAGGGCGATCGCCCCCGGACGGGCGTTTATGCGGAGACTGATAGATTTGACTCGGGGAGTAAAGCGTCCCTTTCACATGATTAGGCTAGGAAAGGGGGCTAAGGCAGACATGGCGGTTTGGCTGGAGTTCTTAACTCACTTCAATGGTAGAGTCATGATGGGTAACGAGGCATGGCACTGTAGCTCACAGCTCCAGTTTTATACCGATGCGGCGGCCAGCTGTGGGTTTGGAATATACTTTGGTGGGAAGTGGGCCCAAGCAAAGTGGCCTGTACAGTTTAATGCAGCTGGTCGGTCGATTGCCTTTCTTGAGCTGTTTCCTATTGTGGTAGGCCTTCAATTGTGGGGGGAGGCGTTGAGCAACAAGCGAGTGTTATTCTGGTCGGATAATCAGACAGTAGTGTCGGTGATTAACAGACAGTCTGCGTCCTGTAGTGAGTTAATGAAGTTAGTTCGCGAGTTAGTTGTTATTTGCTTGGTTAAGAATATTAGATTCAAGGCTCGGTATGTGCCTGGGATTGATAATGGTATTGCGGATGCATTATCTCGATTTCAGGTGGACAGATTCCGCAAGTTGGCACCAGGGGCCGCCGAGAGGGGGGAGGAGGTACCTACCCGACTCTGGAACAACTGGACATAGAGCGGTTGAGGCTTTTGCGGGATTCAAGGGCCAGCAGTACTCATTCTACTTACTTCACAGCGATAAATGCTTTTGGCGAATTTTGTTCGGAGTACCAGTACGATAACCGGGTACCACCGAATGTAGAGCGTATTGCCCAATTTATATCGTACTTGTCTTTGCGCGGGTATGCAGCATCAACGGTTCAAACTTATATTTCAGGGCTCTCCTTTTATTTACAGGTGGCGGGGCTAGAAGATGTAACAAAGGGTTTTGTTGTTTCGTGCCTGCTTGAAGGTTGCAAGAGAGGGAATGTAAGTCGCGACACAAGATGTCCTATTACACTTCCGTTGTTGGGGCAGATGTTGGGGGCCTTGAAGTATGTGTGTAAGAGCGACTACGAAGTGCACATGTACTCCGCTGCCTTTCTCGTGGCATTTTATGGTTTTTTGCGGGTCGGCGAATTCACTGTAAATTCTCGTCAACACGACGGCCACCAATTGGGCCGTTCTGACGTCAGTGTCATAGCAGAAGTTCCGAACCGCAAAGTAGTGTTGCGTCTTCGCTCTTCTAAAACCGATCAGAGGGGTAAGGGATGCTTGATATACATTCCGGAGGTCCATTCGGAATTTTGCCCAGTCAAAGCGGTGATCGCTTACATGTCATTTCGCCCCTCTGTTGGGCATGCATTTTTTCAGTCATTTGGTGCCCTTCCCCTCACTCGCTATGAGTTCACTAAAATGATTAAGAGTTGCATGAAATTTTGGTCCCTGCCTACCGAACGTTTTTCTTCACATTCGTTTCGAATCGGGGCGGCTACGTTTGCTGCTATGTCAGGATGCACTGACGGGCAGATTCAGAGTATGGGGCGTTGGGCTTCGAACACATTTAGGCGTTACATCCGAATTGACATGGTCGTATGAAGTGGCACCAGGGAAGCGGGTCATATTGTTTTTTGTCACTGAATCCTCGTTAGGTGCATTCATTCATTTACAAGTATACTCGAGGTTCGATAAAGAAGGCCGTACTCGAAATTAGACCTAATTTCTTGATTCCAGGCGCAATATTGTTATTGCCGTGTACACATACTCATGGTATTTGTGCTATGGTAAGTCTGGTGAGTTCTGGCCTTGATATATTTTTCTTTGAAGAATAATTCAAAAGATCATAAGTAAGTAAATAAGGGCAGGAAGGAATACAATTAACCCATTCGTGACAGGAATTATTTAAAGCCTAAATTGATCAGCTTTTATTCTTTAAATTGGCAACACCAACATTTTTTGTTTGTTGTTTTATTGCTACATTTTGCTTATAAAACATCATGTATCTGCAATAAATATAAATCGACAGAATGTATGAGAAGTAAAGTTGCCAATTTGCAGGGAAAAACAGTAATTTTAACACTGTCATTGCATTGCCAATTTAAGGATTTTAATGCTTATTTTCCCTTTAAATAAAATTTCAGCATCAAAAAACAAACGTTGATGCAACCAAAAGGGGCACAGTAAGTGTAGAATTTTTTGCTCTTTCTGCTCATGTATTTGGTACGATTTTTAGAGTTTTGCATCAAAAGTTATTAAACCAAACCACATAATGTGGACCCTCTGTCACGTATGGGTTCAAAAATCAAGCAGGAGGGAGAGAAAAGGGGAGGGGGCAGAAGGATATATATATAAATGAGACAGGGCTGGGACAGTCGATCATGTGATCCCCCATGTTGCACTTTAAAACATACCATATTTAGTGAGCTCACTTATGGGCCATACAGGTATCCCACTTACACCTCTTCCCCCTTGATCCCCCCTTCCTCTTTTTTCTTCCCAAAGTATTGTTATTATTTTGTTATCAGGGTGAGTTTCAATTTTGTTATGTGAAGTTGAACAGTGGGCTATCATACGGGCCACATACAAGCAGATAGTGAATTTAATTCTAGATCCACTATCGACGCCAATAAAGCGTTTCTTACAGTTTCAGGTTAATTACAACCAAATCCATCAATAGAAATAAGTTTAATATTGCTAGAATTTTAGCGAGCTCCTATGAATGGTAGGCACCTAGGGGCATCATTATGCTTGGAGGTGATTATGTTTTCTATGTTCCTATGTTGGACACAAGATACTCCCAAAAGCTTCTTTTCATTTGCAGCACCTACAGTCTGGATCGTGGGGGACTCAATAGTGCATTGGGCGGCCCATCGAGGTCAGCAGGCATGTGAGGAACTCGACGGTGGGGTGATGGTTACCTGGCATGGCAAAAGGGGCCTACATCTGGGAGAGACAACAGCCTTTCTGTCTTCATTGTTCCGCTGTGCGGGCTCGACGCCGTCTCATATCTTGCTTCATGTGGGGACAAACGATATTGAGTCAATGGGAAAGAAAGATATCGCGAAGGACCTGAAGGATGTGTTCGAATTCGTGAGGGGCCGTGGCTGCAACATCATTTGGTCAGACATTTTACCACGGCTGCACTATAGGGGGTTTCCCGACGGACAGCAGGGCCTCGTCGACCGGAAGCGGCGCTCTCTGAACAGGTATGGCA
Source organism: Echinometra lucunter (assembly GCA_029962745.1). Taxonomy (NCBI): domain Eukaryota; kingdom Metazoa; phylum Echinodermata; class Echinoidea; order Camarodonta; family Echinometridae; genus Echinometra; species Echinometra lucunter. The sequence continues at coordinate 4,836 of JAPZVO010001489.1, read as the reverse complement.
GGTCATTAAGTAAGAGGTTGAACGGATTTTACATAGGGCATCCGGACATAACATATACCGCTCGAGAGCTGTTTCGCCCTGATGGAGTTCATTTGTCAAATGCTGGCACATACCTTTTCTTACGGGACATCGCTAAGGGATTCAGGGGAGCATTCAAGTAATAGTCACGCCCACCCCATATAGTGCGGCACAGGCAACGCCCCCTTTTCTTGTTAGGGCTTTTGAAGGCCTGTCATTTTTTTTCCTTTCTTTATTTGTTCAACGGATTTTGAAACTTCATGAATATTACGAAGTTTAGATAGGTAGTGACCCATTTGTGATGGGACTCATTTGAAACCTTAAGCAGTAGATGAAGATAGAATTCGGTATGTCAGTACAAGTCTTATTATTTGTACGCATGGAGTTTATAGGCCTTTTGGCGGGGTCACACCCCCCCCCCCTACAGTGTGTGGAGTTAGTGTACATTTACCCCTTTTGGGGTGGTTGGTTGTTGTTGGCATAGTAAAACGAAAAGATTCAAGCATGGCAAATATGTGAGAATATAGCAAGATATCCTTTTCAGTTGTGTTGGAAAAACACTAGTGTTCAAATGCTTTCCATGCGCCTAGGCGTAAAATTATCTTTCAAAAAAAAAAAAAAAAAAAGTTGTATGGGTGAATTAGTCCGTTCTCGCGAATTTTCCCTTGAGACAAACTACCCTGCGTAAGTGTTCTTTGGCGGCGAGCTTTTCGCTCGTTGGCGGAATTTATCAATTTCGGCCTTCATCACACTTGCATATAACTAGAAATGATATTAGCAGTCGTAATACTTGTAATTTCGATCAGGAGCCTCGCTCGATTTTACATGCGGGGAGGTATACCTGAAGGGAAGTGATGGGGGCCCGGTTGGAAAAACTTTTGCTGGAATCGTTGATGAAAGCTGGGAATGGGCGGTGCACCCTGGATACATAAAAAACTTCCCCGTCTGATCGGGCATTCCTGACGGCTAGCAAGGGGGGGGGGGGGGGCTCGTGGCAATGCAGAGGGGACATTCGTTTGTGAGGGGGGTTCTAGCCGTGGGTTAACCCTTCTCTGGCTACTTACTTGGTTTTCACATATTTTGATTCAAGGTTTATGTATGGGGTGCAGATTGCATTTATTCACATAATTCCTCATTTTTCAGCATAGATTTCAGCACTAGTTCTGTATTTGTGTTACCCTGACTTTACAATTACAATATTCATGATATGATGTGAATTCATGTGGGTTTTACAATTACAAGATTCATGATATTGATGTGTATTCATGTATTACCATGGAAAATGAGGCATGTAAAACTGACAGTAAATAATGTTGAATAAAAGCCACGAAAAAACGCACGATTCGAATGGCTTGACGATTCTCATTTATCAGGCGTGAATAAATATATATATATATATCATGAATGTTCATGTACAACGTTTTGTGAAACAAACCCAAAACAAAGAAAAGATTGAAGAGATATTGCAATATTCAATCTGAATTTAACTTTATCCAACTTGTTTATATATTCTTTATTTGGTGTCTCAGGTAGCAGTAATTAAATAATTTTTTAAAAGTCACTTCACGGTGACACCCATGAAAGATGGAAAATCGCTCCCACCAAGACCGATTATCGTGAAATTCACCTCCTATCGCGCTCGGAATCTTATGATCAGGAATAGGAAACGACTGATAGGAAAGAGAAAGGGTATTGAAGAAGATCTCACAGCGGCGAATCGACTGTTATTGAAGGAAGCCAAGAAGGAAGTTGAACAAAATGTAAGATTGGATGCTGCCTGGTCATCAGATGGACGGATAATAATTCTTGTCAAATCTACGAACGGAAAAGCAATTCGCAAAAGGATCCAGTCTGCTAGTGATTTGAGGAAATTGTGATGTCTGAACTATAAATAAACTCAAACTGGACATGAAACTGCATTGTGCTTTCTCGATTATAATGTATATATTGCCAATGCCCATTACTTACAATTTTTATATTTGTAGTATCTTTTCCCCCCATTTTTATAGGCTGATTGTATTATTGAACTAGGATTTATTTTGTGTGAATGAGTGTGTGTGTTCATTGTGACAGCTCTTCTCTTTTCTCTACTCAGTCATGGCTATGTCAGCATTGTTGTGCTACCATTTTTCCATTCAATCATGTTAAAGATGATAGTGAATTTCATTGGACCTTATTTGCTTATTTTCATTTAAACAAGACGATTGATATCGAGCATTTGTTAGAATTAAAATTAAACCCCTTTTCAATGAACAAAACTGATACTAATGCATTTTCTGATTCAGACATTCGTCTTGACAGTGCATGTGAATATATATTTTGTGAAGAATTCAGTAGACCGTTTAGCAATGTTAATTCAAAACTCTCTATTTTTCATTTAAATGCTCGAAGTCTAAATAAAAATTTGGATGAAATGCAAACTGTTCTATCATCTTTAAACTTTGAATTTGATATAATTGCTGTTACTGAAACCTGGTTTAGTACTTCAACAAATATAGAAATGTATAAATTAGATGGTTATTCGCTTATTTCTAAATGTAGGCCTTCTAAGACTGGTGGTGGAGTTGCTCTATACTTGAAAGATAATCTTACTTATAATTTGCTGTCTGAATATAATGGTTCTGACCCTAATTATGAAATGGTATTTGTTGAAATTGCTAACAACCCCAAACCTACAGTTATTGCTTGTGTTTATCGTCCATCAGACTCTGATATATCTTGCTTTAATGACAAATTACAAAATGTTCTAGAAACACTGGGGTCTGAAAGAAAAGATATCTATATTTGTGGTGACTTTAATATAAACTTATTGAACTGTGATTCCCACAATAAAACAAATGAATTTTTAGATACTATGTTTTCTTTTAATTTATATCCTTTAATATCAAAACCATCTCGAATTACTGATAAAAAAGCATCATTGATTGATAATATTTTTACAAATACTATTCAAGATGAAAAGCACAAAGGTCTTATTTATAGTGAAATTTCAGATCACTTTCCAGTGTTTTCGATATCATGTGAAAATCATGCAAAGCCTGTTATAAAAAAATATAAAAAGCGTATTATTAATGATTCAACTTTGTCAATATTTAAAGAATGTTTATCATGTACTGATTGGAGTGATGTTTATAATTGTGAAAATGCTAATGAATCAAAGGTGATGCATAAAAGACTATACGATTTTTTTACTTAAATGTGACATTCTGACTTCAAAACAATTTGGCTTTCGTCGAAACTATAGTACTGATTTGAGCATTGTTAATTTTACAAATGATATCCTCCGTGAAATTCCTAATGATATGTTTTGCTATGGAGTATTTATGGACTTATCCAAAGCATTTGACACCATCGACCACCATATTTTACTTTAAAAATTATATCATTATGGTATTCGAGGTGTTCCACACCAATGGTTTTCTGATTATTTACTTAATAGAAAACAGTATGTGGTGGTCGATGGTGTTGAATCTGATTATATAAATGTTGACATCGGAGTACCACAGGGATCAGTACTTGGACCGCTTCTTTTCATTATTTATATCAATGATATTGTAAATTCGTCTAAATTACTTAATTTTTCATTATTTGCAGATGACACTGTCGTGTATTATTCACATTCTAACCTAGCACAACTGGTTTCCCTTTTAAATGAAGAATTAAATAAATTGAATTTTTGCTTTAAATGTAATAAGCTATTTCTAAATAATGATAAGACAAAATATGTAATTTTCATAAGAAGAAAAAGAAAATACCTAATACAATTGAAACTGTTAAAATAGACAATGTTTTATAGAACGTAAGCAAAAAACATTTTTCTTAGGGATTTACATCGAGGAGTGTCTTGATTGGAAATGTCATATTGATTATGTCTGTTCTAAAATTTCCCGTAGTACTGGTGTCTTGTATAAGTTAAAAAATATTCTCCCAAGGAACATATTAATGAAAATTTATAATTCAACAATCCTCCCCCATTTAAATTATTGCAATGTTATTTGGGGAAATACCTACAAAACAAAACTAGACAAAATTTATAAGTTACAGAAATGCATAGCTCGGTTAATTACAAACAGTCATCATTTATCCTCAAGTTTGCCACTGTTTTTAGAACTGAAAATTATTCCTGTAACTTACTTAATAAAGCTTAATACATCCATATTCGTGTTCAAATTTCACAAAAACCTTTTTACCGCCTGTTTTTATTGGTATGTTCCAACCAAATTCTGCAGTTCATAATTATCCAACTCGTCAAAGCAAAAACTTACACATTCCTCTTTGTCATTCAACATTACTCTGTAATTCTTTATCTTCTGTTGGGGTGCGTGAATGGAATAGTCTAAATTTCGATATAAGATCCAGTACTACGATAAGTCGATTTAAGTTTATGTATAAGAAATTTATATTTAATAAAATGTTGTCCATGGCTGAGTAGGGTACTTATCTCTTTCATCTTCTAAAGTTTTCTTTTTACTTGTTTACTTGTATCACTCTCTTTCCTATTCTATTTCCTCTATGATTTTGAGCTATGTGCGTGTTTTATATGGATTAATGCATGAATGTACATGTATTAGGATGGGTATGTACGTGAGTGTATGTATGGGTGTATGTATGTGTATAGACTGTATTCTAATAATTTACATGTATATATTTTGATGTAGGGCCCAGTTTATAATCAGTTTTGCTTCTTTTGGGTCCTGGCCATTTTTAAATTGTTATTTTGTTTGTTAATGGATGATCTGTATGATATTTATTTTATGATGTTCATGTACTATGTTGATTTCAAATGGTCAAATAAATGAAATGAAAAATGAATGAATG
>JAPZVO010001488.1:0-16999 GCA_029962745.1 Echinometra lucunter | reverse complement strand
TGCAGTGTAGGTCCAGTGAAGATTACAGTTTTTTGGGCAAGGGATGTCCGTAAGAACGGAGAATGATACTCATTTGATTGTCGTGTGGGATATGAGTGAATTTCACAATTCCTTGTGAAAATAGCAATAAGAGGGGAGGGCAGCGCGTTTTGTGATAACTGAAACATAAAAATTCCTAAGTGCCAATTATAAAGATCTTCTATTTTTAATATTTTATTATTGAAAAATAGGATGTCGGTGTGAGAACGAAAGTGAACATTATGTATTATTCTCAGGATTCGTTTTTGTAAAATAAGTATTCTATTACTAAAAATCTTGGAGGAGTTGCCCCACGCTAAGATTCCATATGTTAGATAGGGATAAATAAGTGTCGTATAAAGCGATAATAAAATTTGAAAGGGAAACATATGCTTTAATTTGTTAATAACGCCAATATTTCTTGATACTAATCTGCACAAGTAGTCAATATGAAATTTCCAGGAGAGTTTGTCATCAATAAAGATCCCAAGAAACTTAGTACATTGGACCCGTTGAAGATCTTTTCCATTAATATGTACAGGGCCTGGGAGAGAGTCAATAGAATTACTGAATATCATGTAATGTGTTTTGTTAATATTTAAGGATAATTTGTTTGCTCTTATCCAGTCTTGTACATAAACTAATTCGGAATTGATTTTATTCAGGAGAATTTGTGGATCACGTTCGGAGAGGAAAATATTAGAGTCATCAGCGAATAATATGAATGATAAGATATTAGAAGATTTTTTTAAATCATTGAGGTATAAAATAAAAAGGAGCGGACCCAAAAGGGAACCCTGCGGAACACCGCATCTAATTGTTTTAGTTGAAGATGTTGTGTTGTTTATATATGTAAATTGCTTTCTTTCGGTCAGGTAGCTCCTGAACCACTCCAAGGCCCTCCCTCTAATTCCATAGTATGAAAGTTTATACAACAAAATTTCGTGATCTATAGTGTCGAAGGCCTTGGAGAAGTCCAGGAACAAACCTATTGTATGCGAATGGTTATCAATGGCACGAATTATTTGATCAATAAGAATTATCATAGCATGGTCTGTAGCATGCTTTTTGCGAAAACCAAATTGATTATCTGATAGTATTTTACAACTAGATAAGAATTTAATCAGACGAGAATAACCAAGTTTTTCTAAGATTTTCGAAAATGAAGTTAACAAGGAAATCGGTCTGTAATTTCCTCGATCGAGTGGGTCACCTTTTTTAAAAATTGAAATTACTTTTGCTATTTTCATTTTAAGAGGAACTGTTCCGGTAAGTAATGATAGATTGAATATATGTGTAAGTGGGACAATAATTTCAGTCATAATATGTTTCAAGAGAGAATTAGTAATGCCATCATATCCAGCACCTTTTTTATCCTTTAAGTTGTTAGTAATATCAATAATTTCTTCTGGCTGTATAGGTGTTAGAAATAAAGATTGTGTATTAGCTGATTAGGTTGGTCTAGACTTGAGTAAAAGGGGTCGATTTGATGGGGGTATGTCTTGGGCAAGGTTGGGTCCGATATTAACAAAAAAATCATTGATGCTTTCGGCAATTTCATCTGGGTTTTGCAAACAAACATCATTAACCTTGATTTCAGAAATATAAGTTTTAGAGTTTTTCCGGTTGAGTGCATTATTTATCAATTTCCATGTATGTTTGCTGTCATTTTTGTGTTGTTCAAATTGTTTGAAAAAATACTCCTTTTTGGCATTACGCAAGACAGAAGTCAAAGTATTCTTGTAACACTTGTATTTTCTTTCACGTGTCTCTGTAGGTTTAGATTTATATCTGTAAAATAAGCGATTTTTCCTATTTATTGAGCGTAAAAGTGATTGGGAAATCCAAGGGTAGCGCGGGATCTTTTTATAATCAGACTTTCGATTAGAACTTTTCAAAGGAATATCTCTATCAAAGCACTTTGTGAAGTGATCAAGGAATAAATCAAAAGCCACGTTGGCATCATTATTATTAAGGACATCTTGCCAATCAACTGTTCCTAAACTATGTTTTAGTTTGTCCATGTTTGACTTATTCATTTTACGATAAGTACTAATAGAATTATTCTTTGGTTTGGAAGATGCAATTATAGGTAGGAACGTATAAATTGGAAAATGGTCACTTAAGTCTGAGATGATGATGCCAGAATTAGCGAACTTTGGAGAATTGGAAAAAATGTTGTCAATAAGTGAGGCAGACGAATTTGTTATTCTGGTTGGCTTATTGATCAGAGGTATAAATGACTGTGACAACACAATATCAAGAAATTCCTGACAGAAGACATCCAGTTCTGAGCGCAAAAGATTAATATTAAAATCGCCCATTAGGAAGCAATGTTTTGGAGTTAAGATGATTTGATGAAACTATAGACTGTATAGCTGCAATAAAATCTACATGATTAGAATGTGGAGGTCGATATACGACTCCAACAATTATATTTCTACTGTTGGGTACATGTATTTCAATGAGAATAGTTTCAACAGCTTGTGACATAAAACACAATTCATGTAATAATCTATACCTTAGTTTTGACGAAATATAAAAAGCTACACCACCGCCACGCTTTTCAGCTCTAGAATTTGTTTCAAGAGTAAAACCATCAAGAGAATAAGAAGAAACGGACTCGTCTCGTAACCATGTCTCAGACAATCCCATTACTAAGCACTGAAATTTCTGAGTGCTGACAATATATTTGAAATATTCAAAGTTTCTGTTTAAGCTTCTTATGTTGAAATGTAGCGTTTTTTTTTTCGAAATGAGGCGAAATCGTATTAAACTGGGAATCAGTAATATATTCAGATGTTTGGAACTTAGAGGCAGTATCATTGTCATCAATATGATATTTAAATTCAGGAGTATTTGCCGTAAGTTTGGAAGCAAAATCTGCTTCACGAAGGTTATCATTATTGGAATTAACGACATCGATGTCAGAAAAATTAAATGAAGAGAAAATCAATTCATCATCCTGTAAGGAGTAAAAAGGAAACATATTCATGGCAAAATCCTCACAGGGAAAGAACATATCACAATCGTTAAATGGATATTGATGTGTCACATGACTACATGTAAATAAACTAAATCACATTTGAATATATAATGAAATGCAGACGTGAGTACTGGCTATCAGCTCCATTCGAGGGAAATCTATGACCAGTACAGCTGAACACGTTGTAGCAGGTCATGTCTGCGTACACTATTATATAAATAGTGTACAATCTATTGTACAATATACTGGATTATATGTACGACAAATATAAAATTATCCCGAGTGCAGGTTTATTTCACCGAGGCCGAAGGCCGAGTTGAAATAGGCTTGCACGAGGGATAATTCTATATTTGGAGTTCATATAGTCCAGTAATATTGTATGATAGAACGTTCACTATTTATTATAGTAAATAGATCCCTCAATCTAAGCCCCCCATCATGGATTTTACCATAGTCTAGATCTAGATGGCATACGTTCTTCTTACCTTATATTTGTGAAATTCCAATTGAACACGATGAACTCCTAATTACATGTAGCAACAAATGAACTCCAAACAGTCGATGAACTCCTAGGCCAGTTGAATGAACTCCAAACAATTAACTCCAAACAATGAACTCCAAAATAATGAACTCCAAATAGACAGTCTAGATCCATAGATTCCAATCCAAAAGTTTAGAATGACAGAAATATTTACACAAGTCTTGGTCTAACTTAGACAGTTAGACAGGCCTAGACCTAGTCTAGTAAGTATGTTGAAAGTTAGTTATTTTTGATTACATACAATTTTGACCTTACAATTGTCGAATTGACGGTGCTTCAAAAAGTGACGCTGCAAACCGTACCGAAGAGTGATCATCGACCTCTTCGCATAAGACTCCCCGTTACCTTGGCGGAGCTCGGCGTAGAAAGACCGTAGAAAATCGTTCAGTTCTGGGGCACTGCATCGCTCAGTTAGTACTGCAAAATCCACTTCTTTCTGCCTACAATACGACCTCACGATGTTCAAAGAGTAGCTTATTACTCCTTTTGTCCGCGTGGAATCCTTGTCATCCATAATGGAAGCAAGATCCTCTTCCGTAAGGGAAGGAAATCGGCAATTATTATCCATTTTGCAGTTCTTCGCGAAATTGTTCGCCGGGGAAGAATTGACAGAAAAAGTGTCCGATAATTTTCACCTACGATAGGCATGATAGCTATCGATACTCAAAATTTGTCGTCTGCTGCAAGGGTTAAACCACGTAAATTTGTATTTCTATCTGCGATCGGAAATTATAAAAATGCTACTTTGGGAAATCGATATACAAATATATCGATTGAAAACAAATTAATCGATATTCTCCCCATTCATTTAACACGGGTTTTGCCATCCAAAAATCGAAAGTTATATTGTACATATGTACAATATAACTTTTTGAAGGGAGGTCACGTGGTACCAATCCAGCCAATCACAGCTCGTATTTTACTACCACTATTTACTATATTCAAATACAGTACAACGTTAGAAACGCGGAAAACACAGACCCGATAACTGCAGTAAAGAACAACCCTGTAAAGTACAAGTCTTTGGAAAGTTAAAGAGAAAAAAATTCCTCAGCCAGGTGAATGTATATATCAGCTTGGCACGCAAAACGTCTGACAGAATAATAATGAGAGAGAAAATGCAATACGATCGAGATCGAAATGAAGCCTGATGTATGTTGTAATTTATCCTGAACGAAATTATCAGATAGGTTGTCAATATAATTTAAGAAACAATAAGCAACCTCGCTGAGAAAGGTTATGACCAATATCAGGTCTACGTTCAGTTAGACTGGTTTAAGTTAATAGCGTTGAGTTTACTCCCAGAAAGACTTATACTTGAATGAATATCTAAATCATGTAAGAAAAGCAAACATTTTATCCGACTTTGCACCTGCTGATCTATTTGAGTAATAGGTTTAAATCAAAGATAAAGACAATTTTGTAGTAATAGTAGATGCCAAATTGTATTTTACACAGATACACAATAAGATCTCAGATTGATGAGATGTAATGTTCAAAATTAGCGTTGAATTTTGAGATATTTTGCAAATGTCAAGTTTCCCTGAAGATTTTATAAGAAGAAATAGTTCAGTCTTCAGGTCAAAAACGGTCCAAGTTAATGAAACAAAATGTTCTCAAGCCTATTTGGGTGTGTTAAAAATGAAATAGTGGTTCTTAAAGTTTGGATAAATGGATTCTATATGAAATTTGAAGAAGAAAGTTAGATCTCAGATTTATGAGATATAATGACAGAAATGGTTTGGATTGCAATGTCGAAATCAATTTGATACATTAAGGATCTCAAGGTTAATTTGAAAAAAAAAATAATAATCTCCTCAGTGGGAAAGATTATATCACAGATCAAGGTGATATGTCGTACGAATCATCTATGACATTACTCATACCTCAATGAGACATTATGTTCAAAAAACAAATTATCATTTTACTGCTCGGATTCTGTTGAACTAGCTGATACAAGATAGAGACTTAACTCTGTAGTTCAAAAACACATAAGTATCATTTTGAACCATATGAGTATATATAAGTTCACCTGTCAAACAAAGGATATAGGTAACAGTGCCTGATATTCAGACAGATTCTGTATGTAGATCAAATCTAGAAAAAAGAAAATCAATATCAGTTTAGTGATTAATGGATTCCATATAAAGTATTGTCTTTTTACAACTTAGATTCTGTTGAACCCTGTAGTTGAAAAACTCCTAAATATAATTTTGAACCATATGAGTGAGAGCATCTAAAAGTTCACCTCTTCGACGAAGGTAATAAGTAACAAAGTCTGATATTCAGACAGATTATGTATGTGCTAAACAAGAAATGGATTCCATATGAAGTATTGTCATATTACAGCTTAGATTCTGTTGAACTAGCTGATACAAGTTAGAGACTTAACTCTGTAGCTCAAAAACACATGAATATCATTTGAACCATGAGAGCATCTAAAAATTCACCTCTTTGACAAAGGAGATAAGTACAATGCCTGGTATTCAGACAGATTCTGTGTGTAGATCAAATCTAGACAAAACTAAAGAAAAAAAAAAAGAAGTTCAATCTCAGTTTTGTTAGAAGTTTCCAAAATTTCAGACCTCTGGTTATAAGACCTGTCACCCAATATATGTATGTTCAAGTAACTTTATTATCAGGTTCCATAAGTTGAAATGATTCAGGTTACAAGTTACTCTAGATTCACAAGAATAGTATTACATAATATCATCGCAATCAACGGAGCAAGAAAATCCTGATTGTTACCACTGTAATGGTTTCAAAATAAGAATAAGGAAAATTCACTAGTAGTGCTTCATAGTCAAGTAGGTCCAGTTGTATTCTGGACGAATTAAGATATTCAAACTCTGATTTATGAGTTAAAAAGTTCAAAATAAATACCATTTTGAACCATATGAGTATGAGTATATATAAGTTCACCTGTCAAACAAAGAATATAGGTAACAGTGCCTGATATTCAGACAGATTCTGTATGTAGATCAAATCTAGAAAAAAGAAAATCAATATCAGTTTAGTGATTAATGGATTCCATGTAAAGTATTGTCATTTTACAGCTTAGATTCTGTTGAACCATGTAGTTGAAAAACACGTAAATATCATTTTGAATCATATGAGTTAAGAGCATCTAAAAGTTCAGCTCTTCGAAGAAGGAAATAAATAACAATGCCTGATATTCAGACAGATTTTGTATGTACTTCAAATCTAGAAAAATAGAAATTCAAGCTCACCTTTGTGAGAGACACTATATACTGCTCGAGAACCACTTGAAACACAGTAGTAACCCGATGAATAAAGCAAGATTTAAAAAAATAAATTTAAAAAAAAATACTCTATATGGCAACAGCCAGCAATAATTCACCCTCATAATCAAGAGAAAGGAGAAAATCCTAGTTCAATCAACAGGAGGTTCTTTAGCTTTAGATTTGTTACTCCATAAAAATTTGATTTTCAACACATTAAGTAGTGCTTGATGTTCCAGAACACTAGGTATATGGAAGAAAAAAAAATAGATCTCCAATTTTACGAGATAAAGGGTCAACAAGTTTTGTATAAAAATGTCAAAATTATCGAATAGACTCTTGGGTTATAGTTTCAAGAAATAGCCTTCCAAAATATAAGATTACATTTCCAAATATTAGACCTCAGATTTATGAGGCCTAATAGATGTGTGTTCAAACAATTCCATAAGTTCAAATGATTCAGGTTATAGGCTACTCTAAGTTCACACACAAAAAAACAATTTATGCAAAATGTTATCCAAATCAAATAAACAAGTAAATCTTGAGATTTACCACCGTAATGATTTCAAGATAAAAAAAATTAGGAAAATTAAGTAGTAGAGATATTTGTTCAGGTAGATCAACTGTACTGTGGATGAAGTAAAGTGTTCAAACTCTGGTTTGTGAGTTACAAAGTTCGAAAACTGTTTGGGTCATAAATTCCAAATCATGTTAATATCAGAATAATTCCAACAAGCGCATCCTTCTAAATTTGAAGGATTACATCTCAAGTACAAGATGTAGATCAGGGTTATGTGATCTATTTTGTAATAAAGGAGTATTCATCACTGATCATCAGATGTAAGATCATCAGGAAAAAAGTAAATTCAATAACAAAGATAAATCAATCTCACATCCACTGGTAATACATCTTGTGTTTTGATCCAATTCCAATAAGAGGAGAAGAGAAGGATACTGAGATGTAGACTTGCGCTAGTTAGGCTTCTTAACTCTTGATCCAAGTAGATGTAGAACCCTTTTCTCTCGTTTCAAGGATGATTTTTGTTCCTATGAGGCGAATTCGTGTCGATCTGTTGCTCTCTTTTCGAAGTTTATAGGCAGCCATTTCTAGCTCGAATCTTGTCCGTTTAAGCTCGGCGGGCAAATCTGTGACGAAGCGAAATGAGACGGGTTGCTGTCGCGGGATGTTCTGGCTGGATTGGGCGGTCCTGTCAGCTCGGAATCTGGCTTGCTGCTGAGCTCGAAATTGGTTGAGCACCATATCTCTATCAAACATCGAAACAAATCGGATAATCAGAGGATCGGGGCTACTTCTGTCACCTTGAGCTCGACGGCGTGGAAGACGATGAGCATTCACCAGCATAATGGAGTTAGCTGTTTCCTCTGGGATTCCGATATCTCTGAAACAAAGTTTCACCTTCTCCTTTGGATTTTCTCCCTTTTCTTCTTTCACACCGTATAGCAGCAAATTTTGCTTTCGATCATGGATTTCCATTGCTAATAACATGTTCGCTGTGTCGTCTCTTACACTCTTTATGTCACTCTTAATTTCCGGTACAGTTTGCTTTTCTATCGAATCTACCCTACTAGCAGTGAAATTCGCCGACACTTTCAAGTCATTGATGGTGGCATTTATGTAGACCGAAGTGTTCTGTCTCTAACAGTCGTCGTTAGCCTCGTATTTTGGTAGGGTCGGCACTCCTCCTTTATAGAGACAGAAGCGCCCTAATGCGATGTGCATGCAATCTCATTGTCATGGGCACGACAATGAAAAACTCTCTCAAATTAACCTTTTTCACATTTTTTCATGGATGTGAAATATATCATAATACGGTATGAGTATACAGTTTACCAATGTTTAGTCTTGTTTCTTCTCACTCTTCATTTTCAGGTGAATTCAGGGTCCTAACGTTTGGTCCTCTCGGTTGAAAATCTTGCAGCAGCCAACCTCTATCTCTAGCTCTGTTCGCGCTAGCGCTAGTCTAGATTCTGGACTCTTTTTATGAAGTTTTTATATTCCCCGAAACAGCTGCCAAACTCACTGTACACGTCAAGTCGAGTGATGGCGCGATCCCGAGAACCTGTCCGCCCGCGGAAAAAATCCGGGTGAACAGGTTCTCTGAGGTTCTCGGGATCGCGCCATCACTCGACTTGACGCGTACAGTGAGTTTAGCAGCTGTTTCGGGGAATATAAAAACTTCATAAAAAGAGTCCAGAATCTAGACTACGCTAGCGCTCGCCTCCGCGCTTTTCGCAGGGAGATCAGCGAATTTGCGACTCGCATTTCAACCGGCCGTATTCAAACGATCGACCACGTACGTACGTTTGGGCATATACGCACGAACGATGTTTTTGTTGTTGTTGTTTCGTATTGGTAGCTCGTTAAAAACGGTTGTACGGTTGAAATGCGAGTCGCAATGGTAAGGGCCAGAAAGCACATCTATAACATCAGCAAGCAAATTTACATACCTTCATCTCTGTTAAAGTTGTCACAATGACAAAAAAAGTACAACAAATCATTACTAGCTTCTATATGACAATAATTGTGTATAAACACGAGATGTACTTAAAAACTAAAAAAAAAAAAATCCAAAACCAGTTTATTATTCAATAATGAGGAAACATACACATTTTGAAAATTAAAAGAGAAGGCAATCCAGACATCCTTGAGTTGACAACTCCACCAGCATATGTGATGTCATCGAGGACAACTCTCCATTCATTTTATACACATAATTTCACATTTTCTTCATTTTCACGAAAAATTGAAATTTGTTCCTGACTTGAAATTTCATAAAAACCAAATTTTATAAAGATTTATGCACAAAATGAATGGACTGTTGTCCACGATGACATCACAGACGATGGAAATAATGCCAACTCAAGGATCCCCATAATAGGGATTTACTGAAACTTTCAAAATTCATAACTTTCGAACAGATTGTCAGATTCACTCAAACTTTCACTGCTTACTCTTCTTGGTCATCTCCATTCACTAAGAGCACACTGGTGCCTGGGTTGCATTCTCCATTAAACACATTTCTGTCATGTGGCCAACAAACAGTACAAGAGTCCTGCAGTTAATTCAATAAAGCTGCCATTTTCTTTATCTCAGTTTATCTTAGCAACCTGTAGCAATGCAGATTACTTTAAAAATAATCATTACTCACACATATTTTGATATTATGCATTACAAAGGCAACAACAAATGATAATAACAATAACAATAAAATAAAATAAAAACAGTCACAACAGAAACACTATATTCAGGAATGTGTGAAAAACTTTCTATTTGTCTAAAAAAAAAACATACAAAGTATTTTAGACACAAATGTTAGAGGAATGCTGCTATCATGCTGAAGACATTGTAAACTGCAGTCTGGATTGATGGGGGCGAGGCGTGCCACTGCTCTGGAGTTTTCACAGGATTTGCCACTATCAGCCGATGCTTTCCCTCTTTTACGTCTATGGGCTTGAGTACCCAAAACTGGGGAAAAGACCTTAATTTTTAAGCAGCAATATTTGGTCGGATTTGGTATTGACAAACCTGCACCTCTCAAGGTTCAATAAGATCAGCTTCGTGGTATGATGGTCAAGGTTTAATACATTTTCTATAGCTAGAGTTCACTCTGCAGAGCAACTTTTAGATCTGGAAGTTAATCAGACAAATTGTATTTGATTTATGAAAGTGCTAGGAATACGCCTGTTCACCGGCGTAAATGCACTTTGAGGAGTGGGGGCATGTTTTTTTTTTTCTGTCGAACTCACACTTAAGTATAAACACACACCTCTACCCACCCCCACAGACCCCCTTACACATGTTTTTATTCATATTTTGCGAGCAAACGAAGCGAGCGAGCGAGCAAAAATAACCACTTTCTGTTTTTTAATCACATTTTCAACTAGAAATTTTAAGACATGACGAGCGAGCGAAGCGGGCCCGAAAATAACCACTTTTCCGGTTTTCAATGCATTGCCAATTATAAATTCAAAATAAGACGGATGTTTATGACAGATTATTAAAAGTTTTACTAACTGATTAATTCGAATATCATTTCTTCCTTAAAAAGTGTGTTTGTGTGTGTGTGTGTGGGGGGGGGGGGGTGGGGGTTTTTGTACACGCCACCCCCCACCTTGAAAAAATGGGGGGGGGATATATCCCCATCTCCCTGGGATTTACGCTAATGCGCATGTTTACATTTTATAAAACGTCACAGTTCTACGAATCTAAATAATTAAAGAAAAAAAAGGAAGAAATAAAACTATGTTTACAAAGGCAAAAGTTACAACATTACACACATAAGGCTTTATCAAGCTTTTATGGTACTTTCACAGTATGTTTGAATAAAATGCATCACAGAAAATGCATCACAAAATACACACTATCTTGACAAGCATGGAGTTAACAGAGTGAAGCAGAGAAAGAAAGAGATGGAGAGAGACTGAGAGTGAGAGGGAGAGAGAAGAAGAAATACATATCAATTATAGGAGTACGCATTTGGCTTTTTTCCATTATCAGAAAATAAAGAAGGGAAAAAACATGAAAACTGAGACTGCTACATACCTTATACCAGGATGCCTTTTATAAACACATATAACCTATAGAGATATTGCATCTTTTTAAGATATTGATCTTGATATTTCACAAAATAATATTACGCCCCTAAGATTGAGGATATGTGCAGGATTTCAGGTGGATTGGAGATAACTTGTATATTGTTAGTCATTCGTTGCTCTTACTGACCACTAAAAACATTGAAATATAAAAAGGAAAGCATCAATACCATATAACCTAGCATTAAAGATACAACTTAAAACAGCAACATGGAAGTAATCCCTGAGAAGCAAGGTTGCTTATAATCGGGACCCTAGTTCACAAAGAAGAGAGAGAAAAGTACACACACACACACACACACACGCACAAACACACACACATACATACATACATACATACATACATATATGCACACGAATGTTCTATTTTGCAATACATAGGCATAATAACAATTAGTAAAGAAAACAAAAATATCATGTAAATAACTAAAGTTGCATACGGATAGCACGGGAATAGTTTTGCATATCAATTTGAAACAGAAACAAAAACAGAGTTCATCATGCCTTCAGAACTCATCTCTTATGTTTGAAACAAATGTAAGAATCTTTGAGAACTGGTCAATTATATTTTCTTTAAACACAGATATTTCATTTATTTCATCAAAGTGGGCTTTTCTTTATATTTTATATTTTGTAAATTCTATTATTATATGGAATTCATCTCCTATATTTCCCATATGGCAATCATTGCATATTCGTAGATGTGAGGGGATTTTTACTGGGCGTTTATGCATATTCCTGTTTCTCTTGTGAAGTTGTAACCTCGAGCTAATTCTAAGTCGACGAATATTTGTTCGTAGTGTTAGCTAAATATCAAATTACACATGATGTCATGTCATGACTAAATACAGATAAATAATCTTATGTCTTATAATCTACAAAGACATAAAACATATTTTACGCTTACAGTTCACGTCGAAGGCTCACCAGAGAAAGGATATCATGCGGCTGAATTTGATTTGAATTTCGTGCGTGCATACATGTATGCAGCTTCAGGCTTGAGTTGATGACGTCCAGCGGTTTGATCGCGATCGGCATTGCGTTAGTTTATCTCATTCATTGGCCAACGACAGGGGAATGTGATGTAGTCTTTTCTCTTCCAACGTTCAAAATTATCCTCAAAAGTGCAGTTCATTTATTAGACTAAAAAGTTTCATACGAACATGGTACTACTGAAGTATGTTATCAATCATAATAACATAACCTATCAAACATCAAATTTAATGACAAACTTAAAAGATTACTTTAAAGGACAACAAATAAAAGACTACAAGTTACGGGGCAGCATGCGTTTTAGACTAATAAAAGGTACAAGTTTGCACCCTCTCGTTGATATTTCTACCAAAGGGCGCAATATTGTACCTTTCGAATTTTTATGGTGGCCCTGAAGTACGCTCTACAACAGGTCATATGCGACGTGAATTCGCATCCCGGGTTATGAATTTCGTGCCACGGGTCGTGAATTTCACGACTGGGATTCAAAGTTCGCGCCACAGGTCCTGAATTTCATGACTTAGGATGCGAAATTCAGGACCCGGGATGCAAAATTCAGGTCCTGGGATGCGAAATTCAGGTCCTGGGATGCGAAATTCAGGTCCTGGGATGCGAAATTCACGTCGCACATGACCTGTTGTCGAGCATACTTCAGGACCACCATAAATTTTGCTACACATTGCACCTTTTCCCGAAGGCTTGTATCATTTGAACACCTTTAAGTCTTAGCGTGCGTGGTCTATCTGCATGAAATGTTTTACACTCTGAAAACTAAGATATTAAATCACCACTTAAAAGGACCGAGGAGTGACGGCATTTTCAAAATGGTAGATTAGCACTTTGAATATGCTGGATTCAACATCATAAATGGTGATTTGATATTTTCTATATTGCTGAATCCAGCATGTTCAAAGTGTTGATGTACCATTTTGAAAATGCTGTCACTCCTCGGCCCTTTCAAAAGGGTGATTTAACATTGTAGTTTTTAGAGTGTACTTTACTATCTATTTCTCGGCTCAGTTTGATTAAAGAAATATATTTCGTGGCAAACGCAATCACTCACCCCTCCATGGGTGGAGATCGATGTTGAATCAGGAAGGAGAGGGTTAAAAGACTTATGACAAGCCTCCCCACCCCCCGCCGGAAAATGCTGACTTTAGTGATGATGATGTAAATATTTCAAAAACGGTGCTCTCGGAAAAAGAAAAAGGTCGAGAAGACGAGGAATTATCTCTTCATTTTTTTTCAAGCTTCCGTATAAATCAGATAGAAGCCTTCACAGTACATACACGCCACTAAACACACTCAGAGAGTGATAACCATGCAGTGCCCCGAGAAGGCAACTTGTTTGGTACAAGAAGGTGAGAAAGGGGCTTGCTTGCGCCCTGTATACAAGAAGGCAAGACATCAAGACAAGTCGCCTTCTCGCTTTCTTGTAGCAAGCAAGGCAGCATGGCGATTTGCAACCTCATTTTCCCAGTTCGTTTGCTTTCCCAAACCAATGATTATTAAACGAGCGAGTCCAGCGAGCGAGGATAAATATACTCTTTTATGGTAGAAATGCTATTTCGTTATCGCAATACACTTTAAGCCTACATTCGATCACCAGTGTGTCGAATATGACTCTATTAGTAGTTGGTACCTCTCTTGCCATCGGAAACCATTCCGTTTTTACTAGCAAGCAAAGTCAGCCTCCCCCCTCCGCCGAAAAAAATGTATATATAATTATGTATGGATTAATTGAAATATAATTTGCTTGCTGCACGAAATCATCTCGTATATTGCCTTTAAAAAGCTGGAGTAGCGAGCAAGCGAATGACAAAAAAAAGAAGGAATTTTTATTTTTATCAAATCTACTGAAAGTATATCTATATTTTGCTCAACTTGCCGCTCGATTTCTTGGAGTAAAAGGTCAGGCCTGGTTATTTTATGAGTGGAAGAATAATATGACATTAGATAGAGGCACAGGATGCGAACCGATTTCCTTTCATAAAAATTATATCGGCATAGGTTGATAATACTTAAAGGCAGGCGAGCCAAGCGAGCGAGCGCATCCCGGATTCCCTTTTTCGTTTTCCCTTGTTTCCCTTTCTTTTCTATTTCCTTTTCCTTTCTTTGCCCACCCCATCCTTTTTAAGTTCGAAAATTATGGGGGGGGGGGCAAAACTATATATGTGCCCCCAAATTTTCTTTTGGGGCAACTACCCTCTGCCTCCCCCCCCCCCCCTCGATTGATAACTATGCTACAATGTCAAAATAGTGGAGGGGGACACATCTGTATAAAATACTATTATAACTGAACTACATGAAACATAAGTGTATTTTGTAAAGGAAACATACAAAAGAAATACTGCAAAATCAATAGTAACTATACCGAAGCGTGATATATTCTACATTACAATACGAAACGTTGCCGCGACTCCCTTTCCCGCCTTCAGGGGAGCGTTTCATGAAGAGTATTGTCAGTGATTTTCACTGACAACTGTTATAAACTACTGAAAATCCTCGCATTTAATTGGCTGAGAGCAAATTAATCAGTGAAAATCACAGACAAGAGTCTTCATGAAACGCTCCTCAGATGTTCTGAGTAAATTTAGTGGCACACGAATCCAGCGTTAGAGTATCCAAATAACAAATTGAGCATATCCTGCTTTTATTCAGAACGACAGTCAGGGATCACGCTGAAGCAAAATCGTATTTGTTGCGGGGCTTTTTTGAGTAATATTCCACACTTTAAATATTTGATCATTTGAAATCTTGAAATAAACACTTTCATTCCTTGATTATCCTTTCATGTCAATTTCAAAATCAATTTAATTACACTTGAATCACTTTGAAGTTAATTTACGCGGCGTCTTGATCAAACTCTCAACAATTGTAAACGCCGATCAAGCGGGAGGGGGGGGTCAACATAGGAAGGTTATTTCTACGGATTTCTAATCTAAAAAAAAAGAAAAAAATCACTTTTATGATGCATTTTGAGCTTGGAGAAGAAGTTTTCATCTTCACCTTTTTTAGCCCCCTGTCCCCCGCCCCCCCCCCCCCCCCAGTTACGGGCCTGGTTAACAGAACTGCATATGTCTTTCTTTTTCCTCTTCTTTTTTCAGAGTTGTAAAGATCAGTCTAACTAGAGACCTGTACATCTACTCGCTACGGAAGGATTCATCTGTTTCATCCACATATTTCTCCAAATTATTTGAACAAAAGGTCACCACTCGCAAGTGTTTAGACTCTGCCTCTGGTAAGCTTTTTTCAGGCTGTTCCTTAATATCTATCAACTTATGAAAAGAATGAAAGTTACTGATACAATTATATATTTGGACAACTCATGACAAGATTATGTGCGCATGCCTCGTCCATAGATATACCACAGAGAGATAGATAAGGAGGTAAACAATTTTGACTTTTAAATCTTAACTGTATAATGGTTATTTTGAACACCTGTCCGACTAATATTTCGACAGCGACATAACAGATCGCACGTACTGTATAAGCCGAGTATCGCATCTACGAGACCCTAATCTATCGTTATTTTTTTCGTAAGTGTTTATTTTTCAATGATACTGCTTGGCAATAAGATCCGTAAAATCATTTTCATTCATATTCAAGTAAAAATGGCCCTAGAGATATTTCTTTACTACAAAGAAGTTCCTTTTTAACCCTTGCACTCATAACGCCAACGAGAAAAACCTTTATTATGAATTTCTTACGTATTTTTTTGTCTAACTTTTCAATCGCTTTGCAAATATGGCGTGCTGTCTGGACCAGGGTGTAGTTAGAATAACTGCAAGAAATTGGCTTGCCGTGAATGCAAGGGTTGGAACGGGAAGGGGTATTTTTGAGGGGGGGGGGGGGGTCTAGAGGTCTCCCATCCCCCCCCCCCCCCCCGTACAGTAAGGGTTAAGTCCCTTAAAGTTATTTTCAGGTTAACAATTGTAACGTTGCATGTGTAGAAGGGGGTGATGTGCAGAACCACTTCATACATTATATTTAGGGGGGGGGGGGGATGTAAACCAAACATGTTCACTAAGCTATTGAAAGAAGAAACAAAAAGCCATGTAGCATCACAAACTTAACTTAAAATATTTTCCCAGTAAAATGCTTCGTACAAGGGATTGTGGGACTCACCTGGTGTAAATTGACACAGCTCTGAACATGCTGAACCAATAAATATTTTCAGGTAATGCATTAAGTCTGTATGATTTTTTTACTTTCATTTGCCTAGCACGTCAACAAGCCATTATAATAAGGAGGCCATCAGAGCTGTTGATGATCAACCCAGGGATCAACCTACAGAGTATACCATCACTACCCTCAGTGTTTGATCTGCAGAAATCAAATGTTGGCACTTTCCAGCATTGTATATGTCATCGCACTTATTATTTTGAAAGAAGTGTTTTAATTAACTATCTCAAAGAACTGTCTACTTATGCATATCATCTCTTAGATTTATTTTTACCCTAATATACATTATTCATTCAGAATACTGGGAGATGGAAGAGATTCCGATAAAGGATGCTATCTTTATCATGATTATGTTAATTTCATTCATTGAATGTGAAATTACAACGATAAATGTTAATGAAGGGGATGTTGCATTTCTCA
>JAPZVO010001487.1:4268-17000 GCA_029962745.1 Echinometra lucunter | reverse complement strand
AATCATATCAATCTGGATAATAGAAAGTAAAATTAGCATATTCCAGATGACAGTGTGAATTGTGTGTCCAAATAGACCTGTTTATTGATTTTAAGCATTATACTTTTGGAACAGGAATTGCTCTTGACGCCTGGAAAGCTTGCCATGTTTATTCGCAAAAAAATCTAAAAGTGGAAGAAATGAGAAAGAAATTATATTGGAAAGGAGGAAGGTTTACTGAGGAAAGTAACAAAAAACAACAAACAAACAAAAACAGGATGATAGGACTACCAATATGATACAACTTACCATATACTACTATCATTCTGCCACAAACAACTTATCACCATACCATTGCAGTATGAAGAATCATAAACTAATCACTGGCATACTTCAACTTTGATGTGAGTCCATTATTGTATGTATTTCATCTCCTGTAGGTTGGCTGCTGTACACTTCTGTTTTTTTTTTTTTCTGTTCTTTGTATTTTACTTTTATTTCTTTTTGTCCTTTCCTTTTACGTAATTCCCCTCCCTTTGTCCAATTGTCTTGTCACGCTTCATTTCCTCTTGTTTTATTGTGCTGTTTTATTTATTTCTCAGTTTGCCTGTCTGCAAGAAAATTGCGCACCAACCAAATTCCTAAAAAGTTAGCGCAAAAATTGTTTTCATGAGATTGTTTAAACAAGTTTTGACAAAATTCTCTCTTATTTGAGAGTTGACGCGTTAATGCGCGTTCATTATAGCATATAAAGCGAAGGGCCAAAGTCAAATATCTAGCTTAGTTTTTGAGTTCGTTCCACCATCTGTACAAACTAAGTAGACCATGCTCATTTTCAAGCTTAAAGCATAACACACAATATTCAAGAGGTCTACCTCAAAAAATTAGTAGCGAAAGCTTCCAAATCCAAGATGGCGTCCAAAATGGCCGCCATTTTGACGGAATTTGAATTTTTCAAGATAAGATTTGATAGAAACATCCAATTGCAACAAAATTGGTCTCATCTGAAAGAGAATTAAATTCCCTACAGTTTGATGCCATTTGTGAGTAATGTCAAAGTAATTCGGTCCAGATATTTAGTCAAAAAGTGTGTTTTTTGACATTTTTTACCCAAAAATGAAAATTTGCAAAATGCATGATTTAGCATAAATCAAGAAAAAATGTAAGAATTATCTTGAAACCTTCCAGAAAACTTTCTTGATATTCAATAATCATCTGTGGAAAATTAGAAAGCAATACCATTCTCCGTTTTAAAGTTATAATGTCTCAAACTTGAAAACTCATATTTCATAAATTTCTCTTCTTGCATATGCATGTGTTATATTCCCATAGACTATAATGCATTAACATGCATGTGCCCTGTACAAAAGTGCAGACGTGGATTTTCGCTCTACAAACCAAGAAGGCCATGCTTATATTTGTGCTTATTGACATGTTTGTAACTAAACTTGGATGATAGATGCCTTACACAAACTCCAGTGTTATTGGGGAGTCAAAGGTCACATATGTAGGTCAAAGGTCAAATGAGGTCAAATGTTTAACATTTTTCCGTGCATATTTCTACTGGGGTTGGTAACTTTAGAACCATAAGTCCATTTGTAACCAAACTTGGATAGTAGATGCCTTTCAGGGACATAACTGGTATTTGAGGGTCAAAGGTCATGTATGTAGGTCAAAGGTCAAATTGTAAAAAATTCATGCATATTTCTACCGGGGTTGGTAAGTTTAGAACCATAAGTCCATTTATAACAAAACTTGAATGGTAATTAACCTTTAAGGACCTCATTGTTATTTGGGGG
This sequence comes from Echinometra lucunter, assembly GCA_029962745.1. Taxonomy (NCBI): domain Eukaryota; kingdom Metazoa; phylum Echinodermata; class Echinoidea; order Camarodonta; family Echinometridae; genus Echinometra; species Echinometra lucunter. The sequence continues at coordinate 15,222 of JAPZVO010001487.1, read as the reverse complement.
TCAAAGGTCATGGGTGCAGGTCAAAGGTCAAAAGAGGTCAAATGTTAAAACTTTCCTGCAATTTTCTTTAGAACGATGACTCCAAACTTGGATGGTAGATGCCCTATATAGGGACCTCAATTCTGTTATGGGGCTTGGGTTGTAGGTTTATATCATTTGATATTGAATATATGGATGCAAACTTTGCATGAGATACATGTACATATGTTCTTCACAACTTTTCATTTTGTTGTTGACATAATCATTGTGACTCTTCCACGTATAAGCAGGGAGCCATAAGCAGAAAATATATTTAGATCATAAAAATTGTTAGAAACTTCAAATTGGAATTAAATAGGTCTCAGATGAAAAGAAATTTTTTTGTACAACTGAATGCCCTTCATGAGGGGTGTTGAGTTACCATGCAATTTATTCTATATTTAGTGGGAAAATATTGTTTTTCTACATACCCCCCCCCCCCCCCCCCATGAAATTAGTGAAAGTGAGAGTAGGGTCAGAAAGCGCCGGGATGGAAAGGTTTCAATATCATTATGTAAAAAGATATATGATAGATAGATGAAATGGTCCTTATCATCTTGCTTCGCAGCCAATATATAATGGCTATACAATTTTGAATGTGTTATATTCTTTGAAATTACAAATTACACATGTCACATTTAATGGAAAGAAAATAATAACTATAGAAATATGGTAAAATGGCAGCGAGAGCACTCTTTCAAAGAACACTTTAAATGTTCTAGTGTCATTAAGTTATTTTTTCAACTCATTGGAAGTCGTTCTTTGATTTATCTGGTGCAGTTGTGGTTATTGTATTATATAAATTGAATATAAATTAGTACAAAAGGACTTCACAAGATAATAAGCTATCATAAGCATGATTAGTAAAAAAAAAAATGTCTAATTTCTCATTCGTTAAAAACTCATTATTTCTATATTACAGTTTATTACTCAGCATAATTATATACATCTAAATTTTAATTAGACAGCTAACTTTAAGTTGATTTTAACAGCGGCATAAAAAAAGTCAATCCATAAAATCCATAAAAATCCATAAAATTAACAGTGTGCATGCATACAAATATCAACAGAAGAAATTGAACCAGTTAATACAAAATAGAATTAAAATACAAATACATACAACATTGTACCTTTGCACTGTCTCTTATTCGTGTAGCAATCAGAAACGGCAAAAAGGACTGTTTTGTAACCTTTCTGTTTTTGAAATTTTGGTGCTTTTAATAAATTGTACATAATATTAATGGCAACAGGCAATTAAAAAGTGTAGATGCAGCATTCTACATCTCATACTTCCAATTAGCTCATTATAAGGACTTTCTCATATGTTTTGTAATCTTATTCTAATTTTTTCAGGGAGCTGAAAATTTCACTAGGTGAATACTTAATTTGTAAACAAATTTGTTTACAAATCATGGATTTCTCCCATTAAGCTTCTTTATTTGTTAAGTACTCAAGTTGCCAATGCAGACAAAAGCTTAATTCTCAAGGAAAGGATGAATATATCAATAATACGATGTATTTGTATGGTTCAGAGGTACCTTATACTATTTCCAGACATCTCAGCATGTAGATATTTGTTTTACAGCGATTTATTTTATGCAGACACGTGGGGAATCCCAAATAAGTTCCTACGCTATTGATACCTACCATTTTCGCTTTATCATTTGATCAATAAAGTTCAGGATACAATTATCCATAACTCAAAGTGGGATTGAGGCTAATGCATTCTTTGACACAATCCCAATGTTTCTAGTTTTTATTCTAATAAGTATTAAAAACAAGGGACTCAAACACGGTGAAGTGAGACACCATGGAGGTGAACTGAACCAGTGAATGGTACGATCAGGGAGAAACGGGAGAAGACTCTTGAAAATGCCGTTTTCCTAGTGGTTGTCTAAAATAAGTCCTGGGGGTATTAAATGTGATATCACTCTCGTTTTCAAAGAAAATTCTCTTTCAAACCAAATGAAAAATTATCACATTATATTATTAATCTCGCTGAAATTAAGGATCACAGGTTTTCCGTTCTTTCTGGGCCACCCTGTATAGGGCATCTACCATCCAAGTTTGGAGTCATCGTTCTAAAGCTATCAACCCCAATAGAAAATTGCAGGAAAGTTTTAACATTTGACCTCCTTTGACCTTTGACCTGCACCCATGACCTTTGACCCCCAAATAACAATGAGGTCCTTAAAGGGTAATTACCATTCAAGTTTTGTTATAAATGGACTTGTGGTTCTAAACTTACCAACACCAGTAGAAATATGCATGAATTTTTTACAATTTGACCTTTGACCTACATACATGACCTTTGACCCTCAAATACCAGTTATGTCCCTGAAAGGCATACTACTATCCAAGTTTGGTTACAAAATGGACTTATGGTTCTAAAGTTACCAACCCCAGTAGAAATATGCACGGAAAAATGTTAACATTTGACCTCATTTGACCTTTGACCTACATATGTGACCTTTGACTCCCCAATAACACTGGAGTTTGTGTAAGGCATCTATCATCCAAGTTTAGTTACAAACATGTCAATAAGCACAAATATAAGCATGGCCTTCTTGGTTTGTAGAGCGAAAATCCACGTCTGCACTTTTGTACAGGGCACGTGCATGTTAATGCATTATAGTCTATGGGAATATAACACATGCATATGCAAGAAGAGAAATTTATGAAATATGAGTTTTCAAGTTTGAGACTTTATAACTTTAGAATGGAGAATGGTATTGCTTTCTAATTTTCCACAGATGATTATTGAATATCACGAAAGTTTTCTAGAAGGTTTCAAGATAATTCTTACATTTTTTCTTGATTTACGCTAAATCATGCATTTTGCAAATTTTCATTTTTGGGGAAAAAATGTCAAAAAACACACTTTTTGACTAAATATCTGGACCGAATTACTTTAACATTACTCACAAATGGCATCAAACTGTAGGGAATTTAATTCTCTTTCAGATGAGACCAATTTTGTTGCAATTGGATGTTTCTATCAAATCTTATCTTGAAAAATTCAAATTCCGTCAAAATGGCGGCCATTTTGGATGCCATCTTGGATTTGGAAGCTTTCGCTACTAATTTTTTGAGGTAGACCTCTTGAATATTGTGTGTTATGCTTTAAGCTTGAAAATGAGCATGGTCTACTTAGTTTGTACAGATGGTGGAACGAAACCCCCCTTTTCTGCTTTTGGCCCTCCGCTTAATAAGTGGCGGCACAAAGTCGCATCATATCTGAACACAAACAATGAGCCGGCACAATGTGGCGGCTCTAAGTCGCATCATTTCTGAACGCACCTTTATAGACAGGTTCTTAAACACATAATTTATCACCATGGGAATCAATTTTAGCGGCCACTAAGGAAGGTGATTACTAAAGAGAGGTGGCCAGGTTGACTATAGTAATTTTGTGTTACTCTTGTGCCTTTGTTTGTTGTTTCTCTCGATCGGAGTGAGCTTATAGGACAGGGGAATCCCCGTTTCATTAAAACATGAGGAAGGATGTACTGTAGAAGATGTGAAGGAGTTCATGTCTGAAAGGGAACTGAAACTGAAACTTGACAAAAGTACCCATGTACACGATTTTGAGAAGGACTTTTAGTCTATACTGGCAGCCTCTCAATGACACTTCTATTTCCATGATTTCCTGATTTCTAAACAAAAGCCCACGTCGTGTTCCAAGTCTAAATCAAGGTGCATTACACGGAGCAAAACTCAGTACTAAAAGCTATGATTGAAAGGGTTTATGTAAAGTAGTCTATCGGCCTGATAGTTCAGACTATGCAAGATAAGAGTTTGTATTTTTATTATTCTAATAAACAGAATGACGAATCCCCTGGTACTTGGTAAATTGGGTCGCCGTGCCAGTTCCAAAAGGGGATATTACGATAAAATGCATGTACAGTCACAATGGCAACGAGCAATGCATGCTTGCAGCAAAATAATGGATGAAAATCAGTTTCGCTACCAGTACAGAAAATGAATGCGCGGTCGAAGAAATGGCATTGGTAACTCACTGTTGGTATAAAAATTAATGAAGGTCGCACGCAAGTAGTTACAGTAGAATTCCCTTTATGTGAATTAAATGTATGTAACTGAAAAGCATTTATTTGCACATTATTAATGGTTCAGCAGTTCAGATAGGTCCCATGAAACAGCAGGATGGCGCAAAATGGGAATTTGGATTGAGACCTTAATTCCACCAGCACTTCAGAAATATTGATAGCTTTCAGAATTTCAAAAAATGTCGAAACTTCCCTTTGCATACTATAGACAAATTCGGTTTGGGTGCTGTTTTTTATGGTCACTTCTAACTGGTGGGCTTCAAGTATGCCTAACAAAAGATAATTTATGCACTGACATAGCAACGCACCTGACTCATTGCACAACCATTGAATCAGTTTTTGTTCTTCTCAGTGGAAGCCCCCCCCCCCCTCTAGTTATGGCCGACGTGAGTTTAACAGTGTTTTGAAACCGGATTCATCTATAATTGCAGAAATGAGAAATGACCATGTATCAACTTTAAACAGGCAGTGACGTATACCCAGTATGCTCAGAAGCCCGCTCACCCCCACCTCCGGGATGCCCATTTGGCAATACGTCTCCTCCCCGGCCTGGGAATGATCCCCGTAATTCGTTTGTTTTTTTTTTGTGTGTGTTTGTTTGTTTTATTTTGTTTGCTGGTTGTTGTTGTTTAATTCATGGTTTATTCAAAATATTCTCATCGCAGCAGTTGATACTGTCAAATTGCAAAAATATATACATGGTAAAAAAATTAACATGGTAAAAAAAATTAATGAACAAAAATAACATGACAATATGGATTCCCATAAAAAAATTAATAATAATAATAATAAAAACATATGTACAGCCACACTCACTCATATTATATAGTTCATGACATGATAATTACACATGATAATCGCACTAATGAACTATAATCTAAGATTATGTAACCTGAAATGATACCTTGAATAGGCAGGTTGAGTATCGTTACAAGTCTAAGGGAAATGAATGCTATACATAATGGAAGTTTGATAACTTTAAAGTTAGTAGCCCACATTTGCAAGTGGCACCCAATCTGCACAAAAAGTTTTGCTTTAGTAAATTCTCGTTGAGGATTGAGATGGAAATATTCAACATAAATTTCTTTTATTTTCGTTGTTTTGTAAAGGGGGTCTTCCTGACGCTTTAAGAATAAAACCATTCATTTTTCACTTATTCTTTGGAATACTGTTGCAAATTTGAATGATAGTTTTACATAAATATCTGTCATTCAAAAGTGAAATTGGTTTATTTTTCTTTAAATTCTGAAATAATACTGTGCAAATGTGGTCTATACCTTTAAAACAGTTTGTATACTGTAGACTACAATTGTTGTTGTTGCTTTAAAATGTGTCGTTATCATTAATTTTCACGCATCGTCTAACTGTTTACTTCTAATTCTATTCACATAGGCTTGCGGGGGAAATAGATACACGCACATGAACTTGGGGGCATAGGGTGGAGTACAATTCGTTGAAAGTTCGTCGTAAACTTTTTTCGGATCCCCGCGGTGGATGAAAGCAGTCAACCATCAGAGGGCGACGTTCTATGATTGTAAGAAGAAGAAGAAGGAGGAGGAGAAGAAGGAGGAGGAGGAGGAGGAGGAGAAGGAGGAGATGAAAATAAAGAATAAGAAGAAGAATGAAAAGGAAAGCTTCCCCCTTCCTCCTGAAGCAGAAAAGAATAAGGGAGGGAGGAGGAGAGAGAAGATGAAGAAGAAGAAGAAGAAGACGAAGAAGAAGAAGAAGAAGAAGAAGAAGAAGAAGAAGAAGAAAGAAAAATAATACCCTGATAGCAGAGACCGGTAAGAATAACATCATATTACGTCTTTTCAAGTCGTGTCATACGTCTTATTTACGTATTATATATACGTCTTTACGACGATACTTTGCACCAGCACACGACGTAAATAAGACGTCTTATTTTACGTCATTTTCATCATAATGGTCCGGAAAAAAAACCGTCTTTAACCCAAAGAAGCTCACAGACTGGTAAAAAGCACATCATAAAGACGTCAAAGCTTCAAAGTTGGTTTATAAAATATTTTAGAATGTATTCAACATTATGATGTTTTCTCTTGTTAATGTTCTAGCCTACCTATCGTCCTATACTAGCCTATATCTTAACATCCTACATCCTATACCTATTACTGATGCTTTGTACTCGACATTACTATATATATGGACTGTAGTGTAGTACTTGAAAACACAGTTAGAAATTACTAATTTCTTGATACATTCTGAAATAACCCTGCCCATGACTTAACTGAATGGTGTTGAACATGGAAGTACATTGTTTCTTAAATCAGCAGTGCAATCATTGAATAAAATGTTGAAATTCAAAAGTTATCTTCCTTTTTTCACAATTTAGTCATTCTGGTCATTCATGAATATTCATGATCACGATCAACTATTAGAGTCATATCACGACGTAAAACGACGTAAACACGTCATATTATGGGTCTTGAAAAAAGCTGTATAAAGTGGGAATAATTGACGTAAAAATACGTCTTATTCTGGTCTTTAAAAAAAAAGACGTTAAAAAAGTGGTAAATATTTGACGTAAAATATATGTCCTCGTATGTTCAAAACAAAATTTGAGAAAATTTTGGTTATATCAAGATGTCAATAGGTTGTCGTAAAATAGTCGTGTATACGACATATTGGCGTGTGGAACCAGTTTATGACCAGTTCTTGACGTCTTAAAGACGTCCGTCTGCTATCAGGGTCATAATAGTCCACAAAATAGAATTATGCCTATGCAGTAGCACTTATGTTATTTGGCAATTAATCTGCATTTTGCCACTCTCCACCCAGGTGAAGATGGGTACGGGCAGGAGAATTCCTAAAATGCTGTTAGTACTGAAATTGGTAGTCTAGCTGAGCCGGGGTATAATATTGATAGCGCCTTGAGCACCTTTGTTTAGTGAATACGTGGCGGTGTATAAATATCCAATACTGTTATAATACCTGAAAATTAACTGATTACCTTCTTCATTGTATGCAAGGAGGCGTACGACGGAGCGGAAGATTTTATATTTTGAACATCCCACTAATTTTTAGAGCACTTTAGGAAAGTCTTCACAATCTGTTGTCCCCGATCCGTTTGTAGCCTTAACTCATTATTTTCAACATGCACTTTTGTTCCAAATTTGCGTCTGGACAATCCTCTGCAAAATCTCCCGGCGAGCAGCCTTTCAGACCGAGACATTATTTTTAATATTCAAACTATTTTCTGGGCACTATTTCCTTTAAAAATGATTATGTATATCATTCCATAAATAGTTCTGGATATTGATTACGGAAGCACTGGAAACTAAAACGTACCATTTCCTCATCTAGCTTTTCAGCTTTGACGTCTTGAAAGGTAATGTAATTTACTCTTCCTTCCCATTTTTTCCAAGAAAAAAATGAGTTTACAAGGTATTTATTCCTCTGTATCGATATTTGGAAACTAGTACTGGGCGTCATGATGTACATTAAACTCTTGCTTTTGAAATGTGATTAAAATGATACCACTCTCGCTTTTCAGCTTCGAAATCTTGAAAGGTAGTGTGACTATTCTCACTTTTCTAAGAAAAATGAAAATAAAGTTTCCAAAGGCATTTATTTCTCCCTTCCGTCTTTAAAAGCTTTCGATAGTTGGAAACTAAATATAATGGGCGTTATCATGATCATGCACGTTAAATTCTTGCTTTCGAAATTGGATGACACTGCTCGCGCTTTCAGCTTTGAAATCTTCAAAGGCATTGTAAATGAATATTCTCGATTTCCAAGAAAACTGAAAACAAAGCTTCCAAACGTGCCAAGGTATTTTTTTCTCCCTTCCCCCTTAAGAAAATTTCGATATTTTGAATCGTAATGATGCACATAAGATGTTTGCTTTTGAAAGGTGACTGATAAGACACTGCTTCTATACTTAGACTAAGGCCGCGTTCAAGCGACCATTTTTCACCCTAGAATCACGGTTTTCAAAGACGTTTAGTTCAAACCACGGTTGCGTTCAATCGATTTTTCGCAGGTCGTAAAAATAAACGTCTTTCAAAACGCAAACATGAAACGCTGAAAAAGGTACGTTTTGAATCATGATTCTGCAGAACCACGGTCGCTAAAAATCGATTGAACGCAACGGAGATCTCAATCATGATTCTACTGTTGCTTTCACACCAAGGTTTGAACAAGATAACACAAAAACAACATACGGAAAGCTAGAAAAGAAGATAGAAGGAGAAAACAAAGAATAATATAAGAAGAGACTGAAAGATAAGGAGATAGAAGGAATAACATAGTATAACAGGAGAAGACGAAAGAGAAGATAAGAAGAGAAAACAAAAAATAACATAAGGAAAAATGGACAGAGAAGATAGAGATGGACAGAGAAGAGATAGAAAGAAAAACAAGGAATAACATATAAGAAAAGACGGAAAAGAAGAAGATAGAAGAAAACAAAGAATAACATAAGGAAAGATGGACAGAAGAAGATAGAAGGAAAACAAAGAATAACATAAGGACAGATAGGAAAGAAGATAGACGAAAACAAAGAATAACAAAAGATAGATTGAAAGATAAGAGGAGAGAAGGAATAACAAGAATAACATAAGAAAAGACAGAAAAAAGAAGATATAAGAAGAAAACACAGAATCACATAAGGAAAGATGGAAAAGGAAGAAGATAGAAGGAAAAACACAAAATAACGAAGGAAAGATAGAAAAGAAGAAAATGGAAAACGAAGAATAACATAAGAAAATACGGAAGAGAAGAAGATAGAAGAAAAACCAAAGAACAAATAAGGAAACATAATATAGAAAAGAAGGTAGGAAAAAAAAAAAATAGCATAAGAAAAGATGGGAAGAGAAAGAATACAAGGAAAGATAGAAAGAAGGTTAAAATAAATGACATGAGGAAACAAAAAAAGGTAGGAAAAACAAAGAATAACATAAGAAAAGATGGAAAGAAGAAGATAGAATGAAAAAAAAAAACAAAGAATAGCATAAGAAAGATATAGAGACGAATAAATGAGTGGCTAAAGTTGACCTTCCTGGGTCAAACTGCGCAGTACGATGCGTAGTGGATGCGCTTGAAATAAGCAAGAATCAGCGTTGATGAAAAATCGCTTGAACGCTCTCTCGCAGTAGCCGTGTTTTGTAACAGCGTTTTGATTTGTGATTCATGTTTGTGATTCTAGCTCAAAAAATCGCTTGAACGCACCCTAAGATAGTTTGGAAAATTTGTTATGAATTTTTGAAATGTGAAGTTAGATGACTCATATACGTGAAAAAAAAAAGTCCTTCAAAGTGTGATAAATATTTGGTGATGGAGCCAGTAATAAATGATAAGGCATGAAAATAACTTTTGGTCCATTAAATGATCAAATTAGGTAGTTTCTACTGAAAGAGAATTCAAAGTCGGTAGGTGCTTAAATTCCATGAAAAGTGGTAGTCTACCGACTAAATCGGTAGAGTGGCAAGTATGTGATTTTCACCCACTAATTTGCCCTCAGCCACTCAAATGAAAGGATTTTCAGTTGCTTATAACAGTTGTCAGTAAAAATCACTGACAAAACTCTTCATGGAACGTTCCCCTATTAATTTCAGGGTAGAAAATGAAAATTTCTCTTCTTTGATAAATCTTATGTCTGAAAAGCAAGAAGTCGTTTATGATGATTGTTGTGATCTCATTGGAAAAGCCATAAAAAATGGTAACAATATATGGATGTAAAAAATAACGTAAGAATGGCGTCATCATTGTGGTCTTTAAAAAGTTGTTAAAACGTGGGAAATAATTGACGTAAAACCCCGTCTTATTCTGGTCTTAGAGAAGACGTAATAAAGTGGTAAATAGTTTGACGTAAAATTTACATCATAACTGGTCAACCAAAAGTGGGGAATATTGGTCATAAAAAAGACGTTGTATTGCGTCGCAAAATAGTTCATCTATACGACGTATGACGTGTGACCAGTTTGAGACCATTTTATGACGTCTTAAAGACGTACGTCTGCTATCAGGGGAGGAGGAGGAGGGAGGAGGAGGAGGAAATGAAAGGGAGAGGTATAATATTATTCGTTGAAAGTTCATCGTAACTTTTCTCGCGAGTGACCCGCAGTGGAAGGAACCAATCGAACTTGAGCATGATCATCATGATCATCATGATGAGAGAGCGTCGTGTGATTGAATTAAAAAAAAACAGAAAGACGTATGAAGTGGTTTGGAGCGTCGTGTGATTGAATTAAAAAAACAGAAAGACGTTTGAAGTGGTTTGGAGCGTCGTGTGATTGAATTAAAAAAACAGAAGACGTTTGAAGTGGTTTGCTTCATTTGGTTCATTTTATTTCCTCTTTCACAAATTATGCACATAGGATATCAAATAAGTAAGACGAATAACAGATTATCAACATAACCATGATAACAAACATAATTTGAAATGCAATATCTAGTCAATGTAAAAATCATGTTCTACACAAGCATGAACATGATGAAAGAAAGAGGGGCCTTAAACATGTTAACGAAGCTGGGCTTGTTAGAGCAAGGTCCCCAAAGGAATATAATACATGAATGTTTTAATTACTTTGAAAACATCTTTAAAAGGGATGGAAAGGACATCTCTTTAATTGAAAATATCAAGGATTGAGACATAAGCAGCGAATAAATCACCTAAATAAAAGGATACAAAGAAATAGGACAAAAGTAGCAGCTGGTGATGGAAAGGTAGACAGGGAAGGATTGTCAGGACAATGATCATTAAGGATTATAAATTTCGATTATTAACCAGCCTCGGATTCTAAAAGCATAAATCTATTGCGAGAATGTCCAAGATAAAATAGACAAAAGAGAAGTCAAGTCAAGAGGCAGATGCATTTGAAAAGAAGAAGAAGAAAGAAAGAAAAAAGAAG
>JAPZVO010001486.1:0-17000 GCA_029962745.1 Echinometra lucunter | reverse complement strand
GTTGAGCTTTCTGGTTTAAAGTTTTCGATGGACTTTAACTCCTTTAAAAGGAAAAAAGTTTGAAATAGAGAAGAGAAAAAAAGGAGGAAAACATATATACAGAAATAAATATGTGAAGTTGATTTTTTAAAATATAATTCATATTTACTTTTAGTATGAGAGAGACAAAAATGTATGCTTTTCTCTAATATTTCGCGGTTCTTAAGCTGGCTTATAGTTTTAGCCGAGGCGCCGATCCTGGGGGCGGGGGAGGGGCTGTTGCCCCCCCCCCCAAGAAAATTTCGGGGGGGCAAAGATATCATTTTGCTCCCCAATAATTTCCCAACCAAAAAAAAAAAGAAAAAAGGAAAAAGAAAAAAAGAAAAAGAAAAGAAAGGAAAAGGAAGGAAGGAAGTTAAATGAAAGACAAAACATGTATGCTTTTCTCTAATAATTCGTGGTTGTTAAGCTGGCTTATAGTTTAAGTTTATAACATATAACACGTATAAAACCATGTAAATTCACCGTGAAGCACAACCTCATCGCCATATGTCCCAAGTGTCAGGTTCTTCAAACGAGGCATCTTACAGATGAACTGATCGAGATCACGTGATGCAGAGGAATTTCCACGTTAAGAATCATAGATAATTTCAGAGGATTTGAAGCTCAAGAAATATATGGGATCAGTACCTTCGCTGATGATGCCATGGAAGAAGCTGTTGAGTAAAAATCATCGCGAAGCAGAACCTCATCCCGATAGGTCCCAAGTGTCAAGTTCTTCAAATGAGGCATCTTACAGATGAACTTAGCGAGATTACGTGATGCAGAGGAACGTTCACTAAGATCCAGTCTCTTGATGTCAAGAAATTCAATCTGTCAAGAAGGATACTGCTTTCATTAAAAATCACTGATTCTCGTAATATGCTTATTCACTTGTCATACTAATGGACTTTCAGCCCTAAAAAGAAAAAACGTATGAAATAGAAGTCTATTTCATTTTTTCTTTTTTTTAAGGGGGAGACAAAACGGATTATTTTCTAACTTTTGGTGGTTGTTGGGCTTTCTGGTTTATAGTTTTAGATTGTAACATAAAACACTAATGGGCTTTCAACTCTTCGTTTGAAATAGAGAAGAGAAAAAAAGTAGGAAAACATATAAAGAGAAATAAGTATGTTAAGTTGATTTTTTAAAAATATAATTCATATTTACTTTTAGTATGAGAGAGACAAAACATGTATGCTTTTCTCTAATATTTCGCGGTTGTTAAGCTGGCTTATAGTTTTAGTTTATAACATATAACACGTATAAGTCCATGTAAGTGACCCACCCAATGACACCTTACATACCTATTCCATAAATAAGTAAACAACTTCAAAGTATCACTAACGTTGTTCTTGTTTTTTTTTTCAGTGATTTGATTTAGAATGTAATTACACGCTAAGAATCAGATAATTTCAGACTATTTTGAAGCTCTAGAAATACATGTGAGTGGATCACTACCTTCGCTGATGATGCTTTGAAAGAAGCTTTAGAGTAAAATTTATCGTGAAGCACGACCCCATCGCCAAAGCTCCCAAGTGTCAGGTTCTTCAAATGAGGCATCTTACAGATGAACTTAGCGAGATTACGTGATGCAGAGGAACGTTCACTAAGATCCAGTCTCTTGATGTCAAGAGATTCAATCTGTCATAAGAAGGATACTGCTTTCATTAAAAATCACTGATTCTCGTAATATGCATATTCACTTGTCATACTAATGGACTTTCAGCCCTAAAAAGAAAAAAACGTATGAAATAGAAGTCTATTTCATTTTTTCTTTTTTAAGGGGGAGACAAAACGGATTATTTTCTAACTTTTGGTGGTTGTTGGGCTTTCTGGTTTATAGTTTTAGATTGGAACATAAAACTCTAATGGGCTTTCAACTCTTAGTTTGAAATAGAGTAGAGAAAAAAAGTAGGAAAACATATAAAGAGAAATAAGTATGTTAAGTTGATTTTTAAAAATATAATTCATATTTACTTTTAGTATGAGAGAGACAAAACATGTATGCTTTTCTCTAATATTTCGCGGTAGTTAAGCTGGCTTATAGTTTTAGTTTAAAACATATAACACGTATAAATCCATGTAAGTGACCCACCCAATGACACCATATATACCTATTCCATAAATAACTAAACAACCTCAAAGAATCACTAACGTTGCTCTTGTTTTATCAGTGATTTGATTTAGCATGTAATACACCGTTTAGAATCAGATAATTTCAGACTATTTTGAAGCTCTACAAATACATGTACGTGGATCAGTACCTTCGCTGATGATGCCATGGAAGAAGCTGTTGAGCAAAATTTATCGTGAAGCACAACCTCATCCACATAGGTCCCAATTGTCAGGTTCTTCAAATGAGGCATCTTACAGATGAACTGAGCGAGATCACGTGATGCAGAGGAACGTTCACTAAGATTCATTCTCCAGATGTTAACAATTTCAATCTGTCATAGGAAGGATACTGCTTTCATTAAAAATCACTGATTCTCGTAATGTGCTTATTCACTTGTCATACTAATGAACTTTCAGCCCTAAAAAGAAAAAAAAGTATGAATAGAAGTCTATTTCATTTTTGTACGGGGGAGACAAAACGGATTATTTTCTAAATTTTGGTGGATGTTGGGCTTTCTGGTTTATAGTTTTAGATTGTAACATAAAACACTAATGGGCTTTCAGCCCTTTAAAATGTCTTTTTTTAAGTTCGAAAAAGAGAAAAGAAAAAAAAAGTAGGAAAACATATAAAGAGAAATAAGTATGTGAAGTTGATTTTTAAACATATATTTCATATTTACTTTCAGTATTAGAGAGACAAAACATGTATGCTTTTCTCTAATAATTCTTGGTTGTTAAGCTGGCTTATAGTTTTAGTTTATAAGATATAACACGTATAAAACCATGTAAATTCATCGTGGAGCACGACCTCATTGCCATAGGTCCCAAGTGTCAGGTTCTTCAAACGACGCATCTTACAGATGAATTGATCGAGATCACGTGCTGCAGGGGAATTTACACGCTAAGAATCATAGATGATTTCAGAGTATTTGAAGCTCAAGAAATATAAGGATCAGTACCTTCGCTGATGATGCCATCGAAGACGCTGTTGAGTAAAAGTCATCGCGAAGTGCAACCTCATCCCCGTAGCTCCCAAGTGTCAGGTTCTTCAAATGGGGCATCTTACAGATGAACTGAGCGAGATCACGTGATGCAGAGGAACGTTCACTAAGATCCATTCTCCAGATGTTAAGAATTTCAATCTGTCATAAGAAGGATACTGCTTTCATTAAAATCATTAATTCTCGTAATGTGCTTATTCAGTTGCCATACTAATGGACTTTCAGCCCTAAAAAGAAAAAAGAAGTATGAAATAGAAGTCTATTTCATATTTTTTTTTTTTTTTAAGGGGGAGACAAAACGGATTATTTTCTAACTTTTGGTGGTTGTTGGGCTTTCTGGTTTAAAGTTTTAGATTCTAACATAAAACACTGATGCGCTTTCAGCCCTTAAAAAGGTGGTTTTTTAAAGTTTGAAATAGAGAAGAGAAAAGAAGTAGGAAAACATATAAAGAGAAATAAGTATGTGAAGTTGATTTTTGAAAATATAATTCATATTTAATTTTGTATGAGAGAGACAAAACATGTATTTTTTTTCTCTAATATTTCGCGGTTGTTAAGCTGGCTTATAGTTTTAGTTTATAACATATAACATGTATAAGTCCATGTAAGTGACCCACCTAATGACACCTTACATACCTATTCCATAAATAAGTAAACAACTTCAAAGTATCACTAACGTTGTTCTTGTTTTTTTTCAGTGGTTTGATTTAGAATGTAATTACACGCTAAGAATCAGATAATTTCAGACTATTTTGAAGCTCGAGAAATACATGTATATGGGATCAGTACCTTCGCTGCTGATGCCATGAAAGAAGCTATTGAGAAAAATTTATCGTGAAGCACGACCCCATCGCCAAAGCTCCCAAGTGTCAGCTTCTTCAAATGAGGCATTTTACAGATGAACTGAGCGAGATTACGTGATGCAGAGGAACGTTTACTTAGATCCAGTCTCTTGATGTCAAGAGTTTCAATCTGTCATAAGAAGGATACTGCTTTCATTAAAAATCACTGATTCTCGTTATGTGCTTATTCACTTGTCATACTAATGGACTTTCAACCCTAAAAAGAAAAAAAGTATGAAATAGAAGTCTATTTCATTTTTTTTTTTTTTTTTTTTTTAAGGGGGAGACAAAACGGATTATTTTCTAACTTTTTGGTGGTTGTTGGGCTTTCTGGTTTATAGTTTTAGATTGTAACATAAAACACTAATGGGCTTTCAGCCCTTAAAAAGGTTTTTTTTTTTAAGTTTGAAATAGAGAATAGAAAAAAAAGTATCAAAACATATAAAGAGAAATAAGTATGTGAAGTTGATTTTTAAAAATGTAATTCATATTTACTTTCAGTATGAGAGAGAGACAAAATATGTATGCTTTTCTCTAATATTCGTGGTTGTTAAGCTTGCTTATAGTTTT
Source organism: Echinometra lucunter (assembly GCA_029962745.1). Classification (NCBI taxonomy): domain Eukaryota; kingdom Metazoa; phylum Echinodermata; class Echinoidea; order Camarodonta; family Echinometridae; genus Echinometra; species Echinometra lucunter. Next base: position 12,451 of record JAPZVO010001486.1, on the reverse strand, counting down.
AGTTTATAACATATAACACGTATAAAACCATGTAAATTCAACGTAAAGCACCACCTCATCGCCATAGGTCCCAAGTGTCAGGTTCTTCAGACTACACATCTTACAGATGAACTGATCGAGATCACGTGATGCAGGGGAGTTCACACGCTAAGAATCATAGATAATTTCACAGTATTTGAAGCTCAAGAGATATATGTGATCAGTACCTTCGCTGATGATGCCACCGAAGAAGCTGTTGCGTAAAAGTCATCGCGAAGCACAACCTCATCCACATAGGTCCCAAGTTTCAGGTTCTTCAAATGAGGCATCTTACAGATGAACTGAGCGAGATCACGTGATGCAGAGGAACGTTCACTAAGATCCATTCTCCAGATGTTAAGAATTTCAATCTGTCGTAAGAAGGATACTGCTTTCATTAAAAATCACTGATTCTCGTAATGTGCTTATTCACTTGTCATACTAATGGACTTTCAACCCTAAAAAGAAAAAAGTATGAAATAGAAGTCTATTTCATTTTTTTTCTTTTTTTTAAGGGGGAGACAAAACGGATTATTTTCTAACTTTTTGGTGGTTGTTGGGCTTTCTGGTTTATAGTTGTAGATTGTAACATAAAACACTAATGGGCTTTCAGCCCTTAAAAAGGTTTTTTTTTTTAGTTTGAAATAGAGAAGAGAAAAAAGTAGGAAAACATATAAAGAGAAATAAGTATGTGAAGTTGATTTTTAAAAATATAATTCATATTTACTTTTGGTATGAGAGAGACAAAACATGTATGCTTTTCTCTAATATTTCGCGGTTGTTAAACTGGCTTATAGTTTTAGTTTATAACATATAACACGTATAAATCCATGTAAGTGACCCACCCAATGACAACAATATATACCTATTCCATAAATAACTAAACAACTTCCAAGAATCACTAACGTTGTTCTTTTTTTTTCAGTGATTTGATTTAAAATGTAATTACACGCTAAGAATCAGATAATTTCAGACTATTTTGAAGCTCTAGAAATACATGTATATGGGACCAGTACCTTCGCTGATGATGCCATGAAAGAAGCTGTTGAGTAAAACTCATCGTGAGCTCTGTCGAGTGTCAGGTTCTTCAAATGAGGCATCTTACAGATGAACTGAGCGAGATCACGTGATGCAGAGGAACGTTCACTAAGATCCATTCTCCAGATGTTAAGAATTTCAATCTGTCATAAGAAGGATACTGCTTTCATTAAAAATCACTGATTCTCGTAATGTGCTTATTTACTCGTCATACTAATGGACTATCAGCCCTAAAAAGAAAAAAGAAGTATGAAATAGAAGTCTATTTCCTTTTTTCTTTTTGTACGGGGGAGACAAAACGGATTATTTTCGGCTTACTTCGAACCATCGGGTGATCGCGTCGGGCCGTGTAATCGCGTAACCCGACCTTTCGTGAAAACAGCCCCCTGTCTTTACGAAAGGTCGGGTAAATCGTGTGGTAAAAATGTGATTTTTAGCAATTGTGGTCATTGACATAAGACTAATCCTTTACGCGAATATTCGTGAGAAAACTACCTTAAAATGATGAAGTATCGGGTAAAAAAAATAAATTTTGATATTAATCCATTTATGATATGCAAGCAGTGGCTAACAACCGGGAGGGGGGCAGGGGGGCAGAGTGCCCCCCTGAAGGATTTCAGCGGGATAATCCACCAAACCTCCGGGAGAAAATTAAATGAAGGGAAAGGAAGACAAAGGAAGTGATAAAGGGAAAGGAAGAAGAAGAAAGGGAAAGAAAGAAGAAGAAAGGAAAAGAAAGGAGAAAGGGAAGAAAGAAGGAGAAAGGGAAAGGAAAACAGGCAGAGAATTACACCACTCAGACTTACCGGGAAATTTTTGGCTATACATTATGTCCCCCCACCCCATAACAGGCAGAGAGCGTAAGAAGAGCGGGAAGTGACCGTGCAAAAACGCCGGATCTTCCGCGCTTTGCGCGGGAGGGGGAAACTCCCCCCTCCCTGCACCCTCCCCCCGAGGGAGCACTACCGTCCTACTAAAATGAGATCCTAGTTACGCCGCAGAAGATAGACTTTATTACCGACAACTAGTAATTCAAAGAAACGTCGGAGCTTCCGCGCTTCGTGCAGGAGGGGGGAAACGCTCCCTCCCTGCACCCTCCCCTCTAGGGAGCACTACATTGGCGTAAATTCAAGGGGGTAGGGGGATCTATCACCCCCACTTGGGGGAGAGGGGGAATGGTGTGTACAAATCCCCCCCCCCCCATGCAGACACACTTTTTAAGGAATAAAATATATTTCAATTAATCAGTAAGTAAAAATTCTGAATATCTATCATAAACAACCATTATATTTTAGAATTTCTATTTGAAAATGCTATTGAAAACAAAAAAGTGGTTATTTTTGGCTCGCTCGCTTCGCTCACTCGTCAATATTTTAGGATTTCCATCTGAAAATGCGATTAAAATTGAGAAAAGTGGTTATTTTTTGGCTCGCTCGCAAAATAATTATGAAAATGTGTGTGACAGGGAAAAAAAAAAATCATTAAAAAATGTTTTTCATCCCCACTCCTCAAATTGGATTTACGCCGGTGGAGCACTACCGTCCTCCTAAAATGCAGTCCTAGCTACCCCACAGATTCTAGACATAGACTAGTTACAAGGAAATTTTGGGCTCTGCCCCCCCCCCCCTGATAACAGGTACCTGTTACGCCCCTGTATAATGCAAGTACTTCAGTTTCATTATAATTACGTTCCAGTCTGTCGAATTTTAACGTATTAACAGACTTCCATGGAAATGCCAAATATATATCTTTTCTTTACAATCACTGATCATGGGGGGGGGGGGGGGGGTGGCTAATCACGTGCGATGATAACATTTGGGTGAATGCGTGGGAAGACGTATACCAAAGAATTTTTAAAATTAATATCCATAAAGGTATATGGCTTGTAGATGTACGACCTTGATCTTCAAAAGATAATGCACTTTGAAAATCTGATAAATTTAATCAACACAAAACACGTATACATTGCAATTATCTCCTTCACAAACTCTCCACTACTCCATCCTTTCCCATTCTCTGCCGCTCCCCCCCCCCTTTCTCTCTCTCTCTCGGACACCCTCGACTTTTCATCAAATAATCTCGCCTGAATTGATTTTTCATCTCTTTCTTCCTGTATCTATCTCTGTCTCTCTTTCCAACCCTTTCCATCTCTCTTGAACACACCCTCTTGGTTGCTTCATTTTTCACCTTCCCCCATATTCATTTCATAAGAGGGGGCTTCAGTATTTTCTTAGTTGTGCATGTATACATGTATTACAATTATCACATTCTTTTAAAAATTGCTGGGGATTACACAATCAATATCAAAGTACACTTGTAGTAAAAAAAAATGGAACTGCTACGTAATGATTATTTTTCTGCACGGTGATTACAGTCTTGTACATGTTAAAATAGGTTCATTCCGATAAAAAGGAAACTACATCAGCCTTCATTCATCACTTAAAAGTAAAATATATTTCATATTACTCACAACAATTTTTTAAAATCATATACTCTGTTCACAACTTACAACAAAATAGAATAGACTATAGAGTTTTACATCACTACCATTCAAATGTTAGTAATTCAAATTGCCAGCATGTATCAAAGCCCAATAGAATCCTTTTCTACTTTAAATAATACTTGTAAATAAATCATTAACAGAGCTCATAGTCAGATGTTGTGCACAACTCAGGAAGAATGAGCTATTCCACATCCCTTTAGAAGAAATTAATAAAATTAATTAAAACGCAACTGAAAACAGTAATTTTGAAACTTACATACTCATCATTCAATTCAAATTACTAGTACACTGTACTGAATTTATGAATTTTCAAATCCTCAAATGAAACAATAATCCGCTGTAAGAGTTTCAAATAATTCGCACACACCTATGGGGAGGGGTTTAGTTAAAAAAATAATGCAATTATTGTTTTGTAACTTTGTTTAATGACATTGCAAAAAAATTTGTATGTCGATAATAATCCAAAATTGTTGACTGCATATCAATAAATTTGAATTGAATTGAATTGTGGGTTGGGTTACTGCTCCTGTCCCCTCCCCCCCCCCCCCCCCGCTGCATACAGGGCCATGACTCCTCACTCATTGAGAGACAGATCTCCAAAGCAGGGGTCCAATGCAATGAAGAGTAGAAGCTGAATTCTTTCTGTTAAAGAAAACAAGATGAGATTGAAAGTTAACTTGAATTAGGATAAATGCAAAGTACATGTACAAATTATGGACAGTAGGAGCACTAAATATTTACCTTTGCAGACCAAGGTTTATAAATCATTTTAGTTTATTTCACAAAACTCAATACAATTGAAATTTATACAACAGAAATTTAGAACAATACACACATTGAACAATAAATATCTCAACTTGAAATTTAATAATAAAAAACAAACTTGCAAATGAAATGAGAGGAAATCAGAAAACAAAATATAGTTTCTGCTTGTATAGCAAAAATGAACAAGTAAAACTGAACAATTATTTAGCTTTAACTAAGCAATACATTTCTTAATGAAGTGTAAGCAAGAAATGTTGGTGAGATATTTAGATCCAGGTGTCCATGAAAATCAAGAAAAATATTCATCATGCCAGACTGATGAAATTTTCAAAGGAGACAATAATAATAATAAAAAAAATTTACAAATAAATTCAAGAATGGGTGTATTTGCAACCAAGGCCTGGCTGAATATTGACATACCTGTACATGTAGCAACCTTATTAAATTTATGCAGAATTCACTTACCTTCCACAACTGGAGTGGCAGACTAACTCATTTCTTGCAGAAACTTTCTTCAGTCTCAGTCAACAAGCAATCATCACCTACATCTCCAACATGATGTGGATGCCGACATAAATGCAGCAGTAAGTTTCAACCTAGGCATGTTCAATCTGATGAACAGAGTCAAAACAAATAAATGAATGGGATGCTCTGATCTACCTCTCAAAAAAGAAAATAATTTTTCATATCGGACACTGTTGGAGTCTACAGATATACCAACATCCATGAAGAAGTAGGAGCAAGATTAAATCAGTGGTGTAACAACCAGGGGCAGGGGAGGGAGGGAGGGACAGAGTGCCCCCTGAAGATTTCAGCGGAAAAATCCACCAAACCACCACGAAAAAAAATGAAAGGGAAAGGAATAAAAAGGAAGGGAGAAAGGGAAAGAGAGAAGAAAAGGGAGAAAGAAGAAGAGATATGGAAAAAAAAAAAGAGGAAAAGGGGGGGGGGGGGCAAAGCCAAAATTTTCCTGGTAAGTAAATTTAGAATCGGTGGCATAGTTAGGATTTCACTTGAGGGGGTGGTAGTCTCTCCCTCCCTGCACTCTCCCCCTTTGGAGTGCGCTTCGCACGCTCAGTGTTTCGAATGCTTTGTGTACTCACTACCGCCCCCCTCAAGTGAAATCATAACTATGCCACTGATTCTTGACTGAGTAACGTGAGTTACTCCCACCCCCCCCCCCACCCCCGATAACAGGAACCAGGGCTTCGTTTCACGAAACCGTCATAAGTCTTGACATCCCATTGAAACGCGTGTTGTAGAATTAACACGCGTTTCTATGGGATGTCCATGAACTGAGACTTATGACGGTTTCGTGAAACGCAGCCCTGTTACACCGCTGGATTAAATCATACCTAAGTTAGTCTCATTATGCTGTCTTTGAAATCTAAACTTAAACTGTACACACAGTCATAGACCCCCGCCTCGCCCTCCCCCTTGCTTTACATGCTTTACACAGCTATACATCATGCAACAATTTAGGATAACCGATTCGTCAACTCGCCAACACACTATGCATGTAGGTGGGATAAAATAAATGTTGAATCTCACTGTCAACCGTTTTTGCATTGCATTTACAATCATAGGCAGTCCGCCCGAAAGTCTGGGCAAGATGTTGCGTCGTGACAGGGTGCTTAGCGCAATGCAGCGGTAACATTAGACCGAAGTGTTCTGTCTCTAACAGTCGTCGTTAGCCTAGTCCACCTCCTGGACTGTTGTTAATTTTGTACGACACGACTACCAAACACCCAACACACTACAACCCCATAACACGCATACACACACCCTGAATAGTCATATGAAACAACAGTCCAGTGAATCTTGGCAAGTTCCCCGTCAGATTCAAGGGAACTGATATTCCGCCCACTGAGCCCAGTCTCCCTCGCTCTCGATTCCGATTGGTCGACAAACCCTGTCAATCAGAACGTCGTTCTCCTCGGTCAATGCGCTAGCTTGCTGTGCACATGTTGTACGTTCAAACAACTTGAATATTCATGTGCTCCTTGCGCAATATCTGCGAGGGGCGGTCGTAACCTCTGGGTCAGACAAAGGTCACAACTTCATTATCTTTCCTCTCTCTGCCGAGATGCCCTGGACGATTTTTTCGGGGAAAGTGAATCAGTGGGTAAGGTGAATCACTGGGGGTAAGTGAATCAGTGGAGGGCGCGGGCCCGGGCGTGTGTGTGTTGGTTATGGTTTGCCCAATCAGTAAAAATCGTCCAGGACGTAGACTATCGTTAGCCTCGTATTTTGGTAGGGTCGGCACTCCTCCTTTTTAGAGACAGAAGCGCCCTAATGCGATATGCATGCAATCTCATTGTCATGGGCACGACAATGAAAACTACCTCAAATTAGCTTTTTTCCACCTTTATTCATGAATGTAAAAATATAATTACATACTACAGAGTAGAACTATACAATGTAGCTTACCGATTTTGTGTTTGATTCCTTTTAACTCTCCATTTTCAGGTAAATCCAGGGTCCTAACGTTAGGTCCTCTCGGTTGAAAATCTTGCAGCAGCCAACCTATATCTCTGTACATGTTCGCCTCCGCGCTTTTCGCAGGGATATCAGCGAATTTGCGACTCGCATTTCAACCGTATTAACGAGCGACCAATACGAAACAACAACAACAAAAACATCGTTCGTACGTATATGCCCAAACGTACGTATGTGGTCGAACGTTTGAATACGGCCGGTTGAAATGCGAGTCGCAAATTCGCTGATCTCCCTGCGAAAAGCGCGGAGGCGAACATGTACAGAGATATAGGTTGGCTGCTGCAAGATTTTCAACCGAGAGGACCTAACGTTAGGACCCTGGATTTACCTGAAAATGGAGAGTTAAAAGGAATCAAACACAAAATCGGTAAGCTACATTGTATAGTTCTACTCTGTAGTATGTAATTATATTTTTACATTCATGAATAAAGGTGGAAAAAAGCTAATTTGAGGTAGTTTTTCATTGTCGTGCCCATGACAATGAGATTGCATGCATATCGCATTAGGGCGCTTCTGTCTCTAAAAAGGAGAAGTGCCGACCCTACCAAAATACGAGGCTAACGACGACTGTTAGAGACAGAACACTTCGGTCTACGGTAACATGAGCTGCCGACGATGAAAAGAGTTTACAAAGTTCGTGAGTTATAGCACATAATTTCATGACATACAGCTCAGGACAGTTCTTTGAAAATATAAAGAAATTAACGCAGATTTGGCACAATGTAGAACTCATTATGAATAGATTCTATTTTTTGACAAATTAGCGAAATTTAAACTGTACTCACCTCTGGACTTTCCGAGGCAAAGGCTGACTTTGTGCGAATCAAATACTAGCTTTTATTCAAGCCGTTTTTCGTCAAATTATTTGTTGTAGAAATGTGCGTTAAGGACGCGACCCTTCGTATATTTGCTAGCTAATTTCTACGAAGTATCGGGTTAATGGACCTGACTTTTCGTAGATTTACTACTGGTATATTTCTCAAATGGTGAACCCGACCTTTCGTAAATAAAGGGGGCTTTTTTCACGAAAGGTCGCTTTACGCGATTACACGGCCCGACGCGAAGACCCGATGGTTCGAAGTAAGCCATTATTTTCTAACTTTTGGTGGTTGTTGGGCTTTCTGGTTTATAGTTTTAGATTGTAACATAAAACACTCATGGGCTTTCAGCCCTTTAAAAGGTTTTTTTTTTAAAGTTTGAATTAGTGTGAATTTGATTTTTGAAAATATAATTCTTATTTCCTTTCAGTATGAGAGAGACAAAACATGTATGCTTTTCTCTAATATTTCGCGGTTGTTAAACTGGCTTATAGTTTTAGTTTATAACATATAACACGTATAAATCCACGTAAGTGACCCACCCAATGACACCTTATATACCTATTCCATAAATAACTAAACATCTTCTAAGAATCACTAATATTGTTCTTGTTTTATCAGTGATTTGATTTAGAATGTAATTACACGTTAAGAATCATAGATAATTTCAGACTATTTTGAAGCTCTAGAAGTATATGCGATCATATAAACACTAATGGGTATTATAAGTAGAAGTAAAAGTACTAAAACATATAAAGAGAAATAAGTATGTGAAGTTGATTTTTGAAAATTTAATTCATATTTACTTTTGGTATGAGAGAGACAAAACATGTATGCTTTTCTCTAATATTTCGCGGTTGTTAAGCTGGCTTATAATTTTAGTTTATAACATATAACACGTATAAATCCATGTAAGTGACCCACCCAATGACACCTTATATACCTATTCCATAAATGACTGAACAACTTCAAAGAATCACTAACGTTGTTCTTGTTTTTTTCTTTCAGTGATTTGATTTAGAATGTAATTACATGCTAAGAATCAGATAATTTCAGACTATTTTGAAGCTCTAGAAATACATGTATATGGGATCAGTAGTACCTTCGCTGATAATGCCATCGAATAAGCTGTTGAGTAAAACTCATCGTGAGCTCTGTCGAGTGTCAGGTTCTTCAAATGAGGCATCTTACAGATGAACTGAGCGAGATCACGTGATGCAGAGGAACGTTCACTAAAATCCATTCTCCAGATGTTAAGAACTTCAATCTGTCATAAGAAGGATACTGCTTTCATTAAAAATCACTGATTCTCGTAATGTGCTTATTCACTTGTCATACTAATGGACTTTCAGCCTAAAAAGAAAAAAGAAGTATGAAATAGAAGTCTATTTCATTTTTTTTTTCTTTTTTAAGGGGGAGACAAAACGGATTATTTTCTAACTTTTGGTGGTTGTTGGGCTTTCTGGTTTATAGTTTTAGATTGTAACATAAAACACTAATGGGCTTTCAGCCCTTAAAAAGCTGGGGTTTTTTTACAGTTTGAAATAGAGAAGAGAAAAAAAAAGTAGGAAAACATATAAAGAGAAATATGTATGTGAAGTTGATTTTTAAAAATGTAATTCATATTTACTTTTAGTATGAGAGAGATAGACAAAACATGTATGCTTTTCTCTAATATTTCGCGGTTGTTAAGCTGGCTTATAGTTTTAGTTTATAACATATAACACGTATAAATCCATGTAAGTGACCCACCCAGTGACACCATATATACCATTTCCATAAATAACTAAACAACCTCAAAGAATCACTAACGCTGTTCTTGTTAGATAGATAGATAGATAGATAGATAAATGGTTTTATTAAAAGAAACAATTCATGGAAGCCCAAAGGCTAAATTTACATTGTTTTACATTGTAAAGATCTTGTTACATGTAAGATTAGATATATACAAAAACCATTTTGAACAACATGAAAATTTAAAAGTAAACTATCAATGTACAAAAATCATAAAAATACAAACATAAGCCTCCAAACCAATTAAATTAGAATAATAAAAGATAACTCATAAATATATAATGCAAATCAAAATTAAAATTAAAATTGAGGACAGGTGTGGAAATGGGTAACACCAGAGCAACGGACGCGACTCCGAGACATACCCCTACACCTCCGAAGCGCTACAGCCCAGAAATGCTCGGTCCCAAACAGCCACCTCCGAGCTGGACAGGCGCAGAAAAACCACCAGTCGCACACACGACGAGAAAGGCGCCGAGAGAAATGCATCCCCCGGGAGCAATGGGCATGGCACGAGCCTGTCACACCCATCACTCCCAGGGAAACACATTCCTCCCAGCCACCCAACCCGATCGGATATGCGACCAATAGTCTAATGCGACCGTCCAACCAAGCAACAGCCGTCCGGAACCACACACCCCAAACTGCAGCACTCCGAAACCATAGGGGCCAGTCTCGATGTCGCGTCCGCCGCTCCGGTACCGCCCACACGACACCTATCCCTGCAAAGTCATAGCATAATGTCTATTGGCATACATGTATGAATGAGATGTGAACCATACATACACACTGGTATTCCCTGACAGTGTAAGCTGTTATTGCACAATATAAATCAAACTGCTGCCCTAAAGAATTTGCATGGGCAGTGTACATTTCACACTCCTTTCCAAAGTGAAGGAATTGTTGGTCATATGAACAAAGGAATCACTTAAAATTGGACAGGTTAAGAGTTTTGGGAATGATATTCATTCAGGATATTAATAAAATATGGAATTGCACTCTTCTGAAACCTATCAGTTTTACAATGTAATTGTGAGTATTTTTTTACATGTCTTAGGTTAAAATCAATATTCCTAGCAACAGGTAACCAAGATGAGTACCTAGGATGTTTCTCTAGATTCAAAGCAAAGTCTAAACATAACTTAACCCTCCTTTGTTCCAAAGTTGATAATTGCACATTTCTAGTGATTCCTCATAAGCAATGTACCTGGAACCAAGTATGATTTTGATTGCACGTTTTTGTATTTTTTCTATGTTATCAGTTTGATTTTTAGTAAGATTGGAGTGGAACAGAGGAGCACAATATTCCACAATGGGTCTAATGTATCCAGTATACACAGTAATAAGATCATACATGGGTAAATTGAACCGTTTAAGTTTACGCAACATGAACAGTCGTCTATTGCATTTTTTTATCATTTCATTAACTTGAGAATCCCATTTCAGGTTTTGTTGAAATAGAACACCCAAAATTTTAACAATACTGGTCTCATTCATTGGTATTTGGTTGATATTGAAATTTTGATGTATCGGTTGTTTCATGAATGAAATAGTCATAAAAACACATTTACTAGGATTGAGTTTCATGTTATTAGCCAAAGACCAAGCAAGCAAAGAGTCAATCTCTCTTTGCATCTGAGAAGGTTTGTTTTGATTTCTAGCTTCTACAATTGTTAAATCATCCACATACTTATAGAAAGGTAGGGGACAATTGTTACAAGCATCATTTACCATAATCAAGAACAACACGGGGCCGAGCTTTGTCCCTTGCGGAACGCCCGCATTACAGTCCTTGACATCAGAAATGTGACCATTATATTTTACAGACTGTTGTCTGCGGTACAAGAAATCAATGACTAATGAGATTACACATGGTCGTACATTCAAGCATATTAATTTGTGAATAAGAATATTATGATCAATTCGATCAAAAGCCTTAGAAAAATCTGTCAACACCATAGTTGAGATGTTTTTTTGTTTGTCAGCATTCGTATAGAGATTATGAAGCATTGAAATAAGGTAATGACAAGTAGAGAGACCTGGACGGTTACCAAATTGATTGTTATCAATCTGATCGCGTATATCCTCCAACAACCACTTAACAATGAACGATTCAGCAATCTTAGCAAAGTAAGATGTTAAGGCTATTGGTCTTAGATCAGACACCACAGGAGGAAAAGATTTTGGAATTGGTACAATTTCAGCAAGTTTCCATATCTGTGGAAAGATACCTTGTTTAAAGGCAGTATTTTTTCAATGATTTGATTTAGAATATAATTACATGCTAAGAATCAGATAATTTCAGACTATTTTGAAGCTCTAGAAAGACATGTATATGGGATCAGTACCTTCGCTGATGATGCCATGGAAGAAGCTGTTGAGTAAAATTCATCGTGAAGCACGACCTCATCGCCAAAGCTCCCAAGTGTCAGGTTCTTCAAATAAGGCATCTTACAGATGAACTGAGCGAGATCACGTGATGCAGAGGAATGTTCACTAAGATCCAGTCTCTTGATGTCAAGAGTTTCAATCTGTCATAAGAAGGATAGTGCTTTCATTAAAAATCACTGATTCTCGTAATGTGCTTATTCACTTGTCATACTAATGGACTTTCAGCCCTATAAAGGAAAAAAATATGAAATAGAAGTCTATTTCATATTTTCTTTTTGTACGGAGGAGACAAAACGGATTATTTTCTAACTTTTGGTGGTTTTGGGGCTTTCTGGTTTATAGTTTTAGATTGTAACATAAAACACTAATGGGCTTTCAGCCCTTAAAAAGTTTTTTTTTTTAAAGTTTGAAATAGAGAAGAGAAAAAAAGTAGTAAATCATAAGTATGTGAAGTTGATTTTTAAAAATATAATTCATATTTACTTTCAGTATGAGAGAGACAAAACATGTATGCTTTTCTCTAATATTTCGCGGTTGTTAAGCTGGCTTATTTTTTTAGTTTATAACATATAACACATATAAATCCATTTAAGTGACTCACCCAATGACACCATATACACCTATT
>JAPZVO010001485.1:0-17000 GCA_029962745.1 Echinometra lucunter | reverse complement strand
CCATTTGCTCTGTACATAAAATTCTAGAAAATCTTGTTTTCTCCACTATTAATGTAGCATTATATATATATTTTCCATGCATTGCATTTTGGGTTGCTATTATTTTATTTAGGGTTCTGTATACTTAAAATTTTAAATATTTTGTTTTCAGTATTGACCAGATGCAATGTGAGCTTGCAGTGCTCGCATGATACAGAGTCGCCAATTTGTGTTTGATGGATGATGATTTCATGCTCAAGTTATTTTCCCCCATCTATTAACAAAAAATTGACCACTTTTCGTTAATACTGTATATGGGGAAAACAAGCATGAAACATTTTGATGAGGAATTGCTGAATGGAATTGCTGAATGGAATTTCCCTTTAGCTCTACACTTATCAATTCACTTTCCCTCATGCTTTTGATTTTGTGTTTTATTAATAATTTGTTTATTTTTCAGGCGGAAAATGCAGCCATGAGCTCGTTGCTCATGGACAGTGACAGTGAGGCAGAAGTTGAGGGAAGGGATGTGGTGAAAAAAAGGAAAACTAAAGGGGAGGACCTGTCTAAGCAGGTTCAAGCCAATGCTGGTAAGTTTTTAATCAACATATTGTATACAAAAAGGTGATCCTCAGTGTATTGTTGGTGGCAGGGGCATCATTTTATTGGTATTTCACTATTAACCGTATCAAGGCTGGGGTATTTTGGGAGTTCATATGGCTAGGGGGAGATCTCAGCCGTCCGTTGATTGCGTGATCGCACCGAAAATTGGCATGTAGGTTATCTGGGACATAATCTACAAGATTTTATACATGTAGAATTAATTATATTAACGTCTCACAAATCAATTTATGAACTGTTATACGTGACAAGATTGGATAACGTCACAAGTCAAAATAAATCAGTAACAACAACTTATACGATTCTCAAATTCAATCGGAAAATATTATACATGTGTATGTATATAGTAAATGTCATAGTGAATCATGGTAAGGGACGAGTCACGGTTACAATTTGGAGATGAGATTCCATTTAAAATTTATGAAGTGTAGATGTTTAAAAATTATCAGGTCGAAAAAAGGGACCCGTCACCGATCACGACTCCACTGCATTTGGAAATAGTATAGCATGTGACACAGTATATAATTCATCTTTATTTCTATAAAACAACAAAGATGTGACAAAGTGAGATATACCCAGGTCCTCTGCCAGAAGGTGAGGAAACATTCCTCTCAACTGGCAGGAGGCAGGGTCACATATTATAGTTACAAGTACAAACGAAACAACAGAAAACATGTAGACAAAGCATTAAAGAACTAAAAGAAATAATAACAAAACAATCGATGAAAATGATAACAACTGATATAAGCTTGTACAGATCTATCATAGCATCATACCTCCAAAAGCAAGTGTTAACCTATTATTTGTTTCAGGAATATGTATATAAACAGGAAACAATGCCGATTCCATTATAAACGTTGTTTAAAATGTGGAAAGAAATGCTATTACTCCATTCTAGTCATTGTAAACTGAAGAACTAATCATTTTTTGGAAAATCAAATTGGATGGATATTCAATTTTATGTATGTATACCATTATAAGACATAGAAAGGAATAGGGCAAAACTAAAGAATAGATGAATAACGAAAATAAAATACACAAATGGTTTGGAGTACCTCCAATCAGAAAATAAATTTAACGATGATATAATTCTATCTCGGCCTGGCTAACGATTGCATATTATGTTTTACGGTATGCACGAAATAGGGTTCAAGGTACATTCTTATGTTCAGTGAGACCTAGTCAACCGGAACGTTGAGCATTTTGGGGTTTATCCATGTTGGTTCATCCTTTGAAATATACAAAGAGTCTGTAATCAATTATGCTAATTTATGCAAAATCATACTTTTTCTTTTAACTCCCTACTAGATAAAGCTCCAAATGTACCAAGTTTTGGCATAAAAACTCTTTGAGATGTTCTCAGTAAATGTACGTGAAAAAATTACGATATCAGATCAATTTCTTTTATATAATATTGTTTTTGCATTTCTTGTATTTTTTGTATTTCTTTGTTTTTTGGACCTTTTGTTTTTCATTGTTTTTTCGATGAACTTTGTTGGGGACACTTTTGAGATAATACACAGCATAAAACAAATCAATATTAGACCATTAAAACTAAAAATAATCATACATTTATGGTTTCTGGCTGAAAACACAATCTGCATTGACTTTGTACACAAAATCATTATTTTGTGAGCAATTTTTGGTCTAACATGCACTTATACACCTATCAGTTGTATGACACACCTCTCAACCCCCAGGAATGGTCAGTCACTTGTCAAATGTGAGTCAGATTTTCATATACCATGACGCACCCGAGTGTCCCGACTATGACAGACTTTTTACTTAAAATGACTGTGGTCTCAAAAGTTGCGCAAGACTTGAAAGTAAAAAGTCAGCAAGCGACGTGGTCAAAAAAATAATTCTCGCGGCAAAAATATTGCGCGGATCATCGAGGGGGGGGGGGGCCCCCCGCCCCCCCCCCCCCTCCGGCCTAGATAGGGTTAAAGCAAAGGTGACTTAAAGTGCCCATGACACTGATTACAGCTCATCCATATTCAGATAATGTAAGCCTGATTATACATGTATTCACAATAGATGACAAAAATATGTTGGATGTTTGCTTTTATCCACAGATCTTGGGGAAGTGTGACCTCTTGACAACCACTTTCATTTGATGCCACTGTCTCAAAGAGTTGGAACAAATGAGTGTTTAATGCAAAATGATATCAGTCATTTATTGAGAAGTTATTTTTTTTTTAATTTGGCAATACAGGGAATTCAATCTATTGGGGGATTTGGGGCAGTTATTTACTGTACATACGAATTGTATGATAGAAACAATTGTGACTTTAGAGTGCAAAATATATCCATCATAATATTATTGTATACTTTAACAGATATGGCAAAGATGAATTTGGATCATACACTTGTACATGTATATTCTGCTTAAAACAAAACCAAGTAAACATTTCAAACTCACTGAAAAATGCCCTCACCTCAAACCATAAAGTTGCTTTCTGTTTCATTTACTCATTTTATCACCTTCTTATTCACAAATATTATTGTCAGAGCTACTGAGAAACATGGGGAAGACCATCGAAGAGGCAGTGGAGCGAGCACTGGTGAGACATTTTTCAAATAGCGATGCCACTGCCAGAATCAACCAAGTCCCACGCCCAGCTCCGCCTCCCGCAGTACCAGCCCCACGCCCAGCTCCCGCAGTATCAGCCGTCCCACCACCTGTTGATCCGGTATCAGCCACAGTTGAAGTACCCAGTGATGAGGTTTGTCTTTAATTTGCCAAATATTACACACTATCCTTATATTTCTGTTGAAGATCTTGGGTATTGACCACTGAAAATTTGCTTAAAGGTAATGGAATCTACATGACTGTAAATTGTACTTGGATTCTTCTAAATAATTTTGTTTTATTTAGATGAAATAATATGTGTGAAATCATATTTTCCATTGAAGCTCAAATTCAATATTTGATAGGGATATTCTTTGTAACGTCTTCACCATTAGTAATGTAAAATAATTGTGAATTGAAACTTATTTTTAATGTAATTCATTGTTTTGTCATTTTTTTATGTATTTCTTTGTTGTTGGTTTTTTTTTTTTTGGGGGGGGTTGTTTTGTTTGTTTTTTTTGTTTTTCAGTGCTCTTGCCATAAAAAAATTGTTGTTAATCATTCTTAAATGGCAAGAGGAAAAAAAAGAGTGAGACTAGGATTTAGAAACTTTTGCTGGAAAGAAAATCCCTACTGAAATTTTATACAAAATCATGTTTTGGGGGCCAATGAGCATAAAATATATGTTAACTAACTTTGTAACTGCATAACTGCACACCCAGTTATCTCAAATTAAACTTGGACATTAGAGTAATCAAGTATCACTGAACATCCTGTGCGCGTTTCAGGTCACATGACCAAGGTCAAAGGTCAATGAACTTTCTCCGAATTGGATGTATCTGTTGAATTGCCATCATAACTTTGAAAGTTTATGGATCTGATTCATGAAACTTGTACATAAGAGTAATCAAGTATCACTGAACATCCTGTGCGAGTTTCAGGTCACATGATCAAGGTCAAAGGTCATGTAAGGTCAGTGAACTTTGGCCATGTTGGGTTTTTTTGTTGAATAACCATCATATCTCTGTAAGTTTATTGGTCTAGTTCATAAAAAGTGGACATAAGAGTAACCATGTATCACTGAACATCTTGTGCGAGTTAGAGTAGTATTCAAAGTCAGCACTGCTGCTATATTGAACCGCATGATGCAGATGAGACGGCCAGAGGCATTCCACTTGTTTAATGTATTTCTTTGTTGTTGTTGCTTTTTTTGGGGGGGGGGGTCTGTTTTGTTTGTTTTTTTGTTTTTCAGTGCTCTTGCCATGAAAAAATTGTTGTTAATCATTCTTAAATGGCAAGAGGAAAAAAAAAGAGTGAGACTAGGATTTAGAAACTTTTGCTGGAAACACAATCCGTACTGAAATTTTATACAAAATCATGTTTTGGGGGCCAATGAGCATAAAATAAATGTTAACTAACTTTGTAACTGCATAACTGCACACCCAGTTATCTCAAATTAAGTCTCAAAATATGTGGAAGATTTGAATGGAAAAATGAACAAAACTGTGTGCACAGCTTGAGGCGTTACATAGTTGTAACGCAGAATACACAAGGTACTGTATGTAGTGAACAATCATGAAGTTAAATGTGGTTATATTTGTATCACAAGTTTTCCACATTGCAGATATTCAGATATAAAAGTAGACAATGTCCTGTTTTGAGACAATGAAAAAAGAAATAAATGGCTTTTTATACTATTACTAGTACAGTCAATTTCTGTAAAATGTAACATACATATAAAGTGATCCATGTTTTCCCATACAGTGCATGATATTTGTAATTTTCTTGCATCCTACAGATCTTCTCCTTCCTGACGGAAGAGCAATCTTCTGTTATCCATCATGCCAGCAGTTGGCAAAAAGAACGTGTTCCCTCATGGGAATGCTGTTTACATCATCAGAGATGTCCAAATCTCTGGTGTCAGGGAAGCGCCTCCGTGAGGAGGACAAAGGCAGACCTTTGTTGGATCAGAGCAAGGTCCAGATGATTGTTGGTGAGTAAGAATTAGTTATCATTACTTAAAACTGTTAATTCTGTGCTAATATAATTAGTAAAAATGTGATACATGTATTTTGTAATAATTTGCTGGTATAGATACATGTAATCCTGTTTGCCCTTGGAGAGGAGTGAAGCTGAAATTTAATGATATTGTTTTTTATATTATATCTGCACATGAAGAATAAATACTCTGGGCTGTAGGGCAGCTCCTTTGCATGGTGAATTGGTTAAAGTCATAGTCATTTTCCCCTTTCAACTTTGGTAAACATGTAGTACATAGAACTGCACATACCTCCCCTAGTTGCACTGGGGGGAGGGATGAGGCTTGAATTTAATGTGTACCGTTGTGTAAGGGAGAGGAGCTGGGCATTGAAACTTTTTTCAAAATTTGATATATATGTACATGTACCACACAGTATGATCAGTTAAAAAGGTAATGGTCATGGGTGCATGCAGATCTTGGGATTAGTAGAGACAATTATCTGAGGTAGTTTTGTACAATAAGTTATCCTTGTTATCATTACCATTTTTGGCATGTCTCGGTGGAGTATAAGTTTTCATTATGGAAATTTATTACAGGGTTGGCCAGTAATCGGCATGGTAAATGGCTTTGCTACTTTCCCGATTTTCAATAAAACGGACAATACTAGAAAATGCTATTTCTTGATTGCTAATAACAGAAAAGTTTGAGAATGTTGTGTAGGATGAGTAAGAATGAATCAGCTTTAAAAAAAGAAAGAAAAGAAACTAACTTAACTCATGCAGATGTTTCATTTTGTGACAAAACAAATCTTTTTTGTGTACTACACCATTACCAATTGATGTTGAAACTTGAAAGTGGGAAACACCTCTGACTTCAGTTATTCCATCATGCAAAGGAGCTGCCCAACAACCTTTATTTTCTATTTTCATTTACAAACACAATATCAATATATACCATACCATACACTACTTACACACTTCCCAGGATCTTCAAAGGTGACAACTGAGCAATGTATCATGTTTATATGTGCAACAATAACTAATTAAAAACAAAGTTTTATTTTTAAAATCCTTTCAGTAGATAGATTTTAAAAAGATAATTTTATCAAACATCCTTTCAAAAGATAGTTTTACATAAGAAAAGTGCAGTCCTTGTAGGTTGGGCCTACACCTTCATACTTTATGGGTACAAGTGAAGGTGTTTCCCAGATATATGATGTATTTCCCAGATATTTCCCAGTATTTCCCCAGTTTGCATGTGAAGGCATTTCATGATGTACTGTATGTGTACAAGTGCTGTGTGTTTTTACTATTATTTCTTATATCTTATTTATTTCTTGATCTATTTATATATTATTTTTTACTAATTGCAGCTCATATCATCAGTAAATGGCCTGAGGTCACACCGGGGGATGTGAGAAAGAGGATGGCACAGAAGTGCAAGGATGTGAGGGCCGGGGAGAAAAGAAACCATCAAAGCAAGATGTAGGTTGATGGTTCACAAGGTCACTGATGACAGACGGTAAACCTGTCAGGAACGTCAAGTCTTCTCTTCTCATTGCCTTCTCATCTGGTTTACAGTACTTGTCAGGACTCGACTCGATCTCAAGAAAGATACCCTGTAATGTCTCTTACTCTCTATCCTGTCTTTTCATTTCTTCTCTCCCTCAACTATCCCCTCCAACTTAGACTTATGCAACCCAGACATCAGTCTGCTTTCAGTGAATGAAGAAGATCAAAAAGAGTAAACAGTGGAAATTTGAGCCAAATCAGACAATATGTTCAAGAGTTATGAACTTTGCAAGTAAATCCTTATTATGGGAATCCTTAAATTGGCAAATCTGCCAGCATCTGTGACATTTTCATGGACAACTCTCCATTCATTTTGTACACAGAATTTATTATTTTCTTTGTTTTCAAGAAAAAAAATCTTTTGATTGATTGTTTGAGTATGACATGGCTATGTCAATTGTGCAAACATTTTTGAAGAATTATGTAGAGTCCTTATTTGAAATTTCATATAAATCATATTTTTTACCCAAAAAAATTATGTACAAAATGAATGGAGAGTTGTCCGCGATGACGTCACAAATACTGGTGAAGTTGCCAGTTCTAAGATCCCCATAATAAGGATTTTACTTTAACTTTAAAAATTCATAACTGTTGAACAGATTCAAATTTTCACTGTTTTCTATTCTTGGTCATCTTTATCTACTAAGAGCACACTGATGCCTGGGTTGCATTCTCCTTTCACAGACCTTTTCAGGAATTCATGAAGCGTTAACCCTATCTGTGTTTTCAGTGTTCTATTTAATTCTTTTTCTGCATTCACTTTTATCTTTTATTTATGTTGTCTATTATGTACATAGATATGTAAGATGAATTATCCTTTTAACCCTACCTAAAAAGACGGGGGGGGGGGGGGGGCTAAAAGGCACCCCTTCGACATTTGGCGCGAGTACTCTGGAACGTACAAAGCTCTTGCCATGATGCTTCATGGCTTTTTTCCTAGGAGTTTATCGCACATTTTGACACCAAATTTGTGACACCCGGGGGTACGGTTCTGAAGTTGAATAACTTTTTGTACATGCATGTCGGACACAAAAATGGCTCAAAAAAGTGATTTTGTGTACAAAAGCAATGCAGATTGACTCTTTACACATGGTTCATGTGCATATTTCTGGTCTTAGTGGTTGAAAATAATTTGTTTTAGCAGTATTCTGCTTTATTAAGTGTCTGTCACAAACTCCATCGAAAAAATGAATAGAAATAAAAGGTTGAAAAAAAGAAAAGTAATACATAAAGTGTCTCCCCATTGGTGCTACATTTGTTTATAAATCTAGATCCAGCGAGATTTCACAGTTGTAATCAGTGGCTTGTTAGTTAGACTTCAGAGAGTTTGTGTTAAATGTAAATTTATCCTTCAGCTCAGGTGAATGTAAAGCCCCATGGTGCTCTTGTCTAAATACTTGCCTGAATTAGCAGTGTAATTATATATTTGCATAATCCTTTCTTTTCTAAGAAGAAAATTTTTAAGCTTATATCTATATACATTATATACACACACAAATATGTAAATGTGTACTAAACAGTTTAAGTACATGATATATATAAACTGGCCAGCAAAAGAAAGTACCCACTTCTTTCAAAGGCTGCACACAAAAATTCACCCCATAGAAATAAACAATTTTGTACACAGGTATGGTGCAATATCCATTAGTAATCACATACCCAACAGGAAGTGATTATCTTTATTACAAAGAAATAAAATGACATGTACAGCATCTTGGTCACTGAATCAAAAGTCACAAAATGTAACAGAATGAGCCGTCCAGGTTTTACACAAAAGCCAATGTCAAAGGATGAAATAAACCAGACACAAACAACAATGTTCAATAATGTGTATGTCCTCCTCTTGCCTGGACACATTCAAGGCATCTCTGACGCATGCTTTGGACAAGTTGTCTGGCGTAGTCCTGGGGAAGTTCTGTCCATTCCTCCTGCAGAGCTTGGATCGATGTTTGCCGATTGGTAGGAGGCTGTTCTTGGCAGACGGGTGAGATCAAGGGGACAGCCTCCTACCAATCGGCAAACATTGATCCAAGCTCTGCAGGAGGAATGGACAGAACTTCCCCAGGACTACGCCAGACAACTTGTCCAAAGCATGCGTCAGAGATGCCTGGAATGTGTCCAGGCACGAGGAGGACATACACATTATTGAACATTGTTGTTTGTGTCTGGTTTATTTCATCCTTTGACATTGACTTTTGTGTAAAACCTGGACGGCTCATTCTGTTACATTTTGTGACTTTTGATTCAGTGACCAAGATGCTGTACATGTCATTTTATTTCTTTGTAATAAAGATAATCACTTCCTGTTGGGTATGTGATTACTAATGGATATTGCACCATACCTGTGTACAAAATTGTTTATTTCTATGGGGTGAATTTTTGTGTGCAGCCTTTGAAAGAAGTGGGTACTTTCTTTTGCTGGCCAGTTTATATATATATATTTTTTTTTTATTGGCAAGGTTTATTACATCATAATATCCTTGTCTTGTTTTGTATACAAACAATAAAGAAAAACGATATAAAGAGATCTGATAAAAAAAGAAGAATATAGAGGGTAAACAGCCATCTCATTTTTGTTTACAGAGTTTCCACATGTATTCATTTTCAACCTTTGGAAGGATTTAGTGTATTCTTGCCTTATTATTATTGTATGTTAAGTATTGAAATTGTTAACTTTGAACTTTATGACATCTAGGAGTACCCACAAAGAGGATGCAGTATTATTAGTTTGGCGATTTAAAATGAAATGTTGACAGGGTATAGATGTATTATTCTTACCTTATTATTTTTTGTTGTATTAAAATTGTTGACAGTTAACTGAACGTCTTGAATTTTCTTCAACCTAGGAGTACCCACAAAGAGGACGCAGTGTTGTCAGTGTGGTTATATTGAAAGTGAAAGGCCTATATAGGTGAATTCACAAGTCCATCACTTGGTCTTCCATGTATACAATATTAACACATATATTTCAAAAGAAATAATTCCTTCTTACATGTATATTGTAATTCCAGAGATGGATATTTTCAGAGACACATATTTAAGAATTGTGCATGTAAACATGCACAGTAATGGCACAATTATGGAGTTACAGTTATCATACACTTCTATATGCTTTTCACTGAGTGATTCTTACGCTCACTGTGTGGGTTGTATATTTTCCACAGTGTGGTTAAGAGTTCACTATGTGGATTAGAGATCAGTGGTATACATAGAATGGGTAGAATTCACTATGTGAATTATACAACAGGGTGGCTAGGAGATCACTCTGTCGTTGAGCTCACTATATGGAAGTGTACACTGTGTGATTTACACCACAGAGTGCATGCTCAAAATCTCACTGCATGAAATTACCACAGTGTGGCTAAAAGTGCTCTATGTGAAAGGTACCACTGTGTTGCTGAGAGTTCACTATGTGAAAGATACCACAGAGTGGAAGAGAGTTCACTGTGTGAGAGAGTACACTGTGTGGAAGGTACCACAGTATTGCTGAGAGTTCACTATGTGAAAGATACCACAGAGAGGATGAGAGTTCACTGTGAGAAAGAACACTGTGTGATAGATTCCACAATGTGGATGAGCATTCACTGTGTGGAAGGTACCACAGTGTGAGAGAGATCAATGGACAAACTTCACTGTGTGAATTGATGGCTGTGTCCACCCTGTGGCTCACAGTGAGTGACCACACTGTGAGCCACACTGTGATCACCTAGTCATTTCACTACGATAAATTGGAACACTTTTTCACTCTGTTGCACACAGAGTGGACACACTGTGGGCCATAGTGTAGACACACACTGAGCCACAGGGTGGACACACTGTGGGCCACAGGGTTGACACACTGTGAGCCACAGTGTAGACACACACTGAGCCACAGGGTGGACACACTGTGGGCCACAGGGTTGACACACTGTGAGCCACAGTGTAGACTCACACTGTGAGCCACAGGGTGGACACACTGTGTGCAACAGAGTGAAAAAGTGTTCCAATTTGTCGCAGTGAAATGACTAGGTGATCACAGTGTGACCACACAGTGAACCACACTGTGTTTCACACTGTGGTGACTGTGTGTTCTTTCCGGCAGGGATATTTAGTGCAATATGTTTCGGAAAAAGAGAGGAGGGGAGGAACAAGGAAAAACTACAATACCCTGTAAACATCTCCACTCTCTTTCAATAAAGTGGAAACTTTATTGTCACTTTCTGTGACAGTATAATCTCATTGAATATTTATGAGAGTGTATTTAAGATGAAGATATATATACTCCTCAATCTGTGCTGCCCACATTGATTGAATTACGCTTGCTTGTGAGAAGTGTCAAAATGACCATAATTAGCATATAATCGGAAAGAGTCAAATAATTATCATAACTCGGAGCCGTAATTGTTTCGTCTTTCTTCAGATGTTGTTATTAGCCTAAATTCACAATAAAATAAGTCGGTTTTAAACCATGTCTGCTCCTGGTTTAAACATTCTCTGTGAACTAAAATATGTGTAAATAAGTGTTTAGTGTATTGGAAAGGATGACATGTCCATGCGTACACGCTAATATGGAGGTTTAAAACCATGGTTTGAAATAAGCCCCTTTCTTGAATTCGGACCATGACGTCTATCAGATAGATTTTGATGTTGGAAATAATCTATGCAATATGAAATTTGGCTGAATACAGTATTTCCAGTGATTCATTACCAGTTTCTGTGTACTCGTAGGTTATGGGCTTGATAATGCCGAGTGTATATATGTATTTCATTGTCGTATGACAGTCAAGGTCATCATAAAAAATGACATTTCCCGTAAGGATCTATTGATATCACTTCCATTATAGGATATTGTATGTATATGTATTCAGTGAATGCTTTTCACTTTTCATATTTGACATTATTTCATAGTTCAGGGATAAATCAAACTCTACATTTTTGCATGTATAACTGTCCCGTAGTCCACTGATAAGAATTTTTAAATAATAATTTCGTCCAATGAATATTTTTAACCTTCTGAGACTAATTGCAACACTCCCTTGTACTTCATCTTTTATGATAGGTAGGTGGAGAATACTCTCCTCATTGGTTAATAAGATGTATATACATGATAAGCACGATATTCATTTATCAATTATTTGATGTGGAAACGTAATCTGAATTCATCAAGCTCATATTTCATTAAGGCGAACACTGACGGCAAAATCAGACAAAATGATTGTTTTCATCATCATTTAAGCTTATCACCCTGAATCATTTATTTGTTAAATATCAAACCACCAGTCATTCATGAACAAAACTTTTATGAGAGATACAAACGTTAGCCTGAGAGTAAACCTTGTGCGTATGAACATATACCAAAGTATAGTAATAAGATAATATGCTTATAATGTGCGTACTTGTTTGTTTAAAGTATGACGAGTAGATGTCTTTATTTACACATTATACTCTCACAAATCAATTATTTTTTCACTGTATAGACCAATTTCACAACGCAAGAGGGCAGCAGACTGTTCGACACAGTTCGACATACTGCGGTGGGCGCCCCAACTTTTATAGTACACAAGTCAATAGCGCGTTATGTACATTCGTTCGATTTTTTGTCTATTTTACCAATATATACAGATTTCTTTTAATATTTGCAATGAGAAATTGTCAGGGAAGTTCAGGTCGCAGCTGTGCGGTGCTCAAATGCCACAAGAATTGGAGAAAAATTAAAAATTGGAAGCTAACTGAGTGCGAAATTCACTCGCTTTTGACTCATGAAGCCCGTTTGTGTGAGAAGCCGTACTCCCTACACAGTTTTCCGTAAGCAATGCGAAGGAGTCCGTCGCCAGTGGGTAAAAATATCAACCGAAAGGACTTTGAAGTCAAGAAATATTATCATTATGTACTTTGGCGTAAAATTTAATGAGTGAAAACATGACTTTGTAAACAGGGTAAGATTGAGGGCTCCCGTTTACTACGGCTTCTATGCTGCAATCGAACTTATACTGACAAAACTAAGTTGAAAAACCATCGAAATTACAAAAATACATCATCCCTTCATCTGTCTGATATGGCCATTGTCTTGCCTCATCTACCCATGTATCCGTGCTTTATTTTATTGATCTAGGATGAAGTAAATGGAAAAATATTAGGGCATATCATTTTTCTCATATCTTACATTCATTTTGTACACAGAGCCAAACGCGGTCAGCGCGCTTGCCCACAGCAGCAATGGCGTCGCCGATAGAGGGCCAAATATATAAACCAGAGGTGATATTGGCCTATAGAATGTGACATGAATATGTAACCGTATTGAAAATGATGCATATGCTCTTTTTTTTATCATGTTTATCGTTATGTAGTTAATCATGAAATTATTTACAGGAGCTGGTATTATATCCAACCAGAGAGGTGGGAAAGAGAAACTAATAATGAGCAGATCTTGTATATAATCTTGGCTAATTTCTGATAAAGCTGGCATTGCTGATGCTGTAGTTAGCATGCTACTAAACGAGAAAGTAATTTCTTTTTCGTATTTTTTAAATCATGAATATCCTCACGATGTTCTGAAAATCTAATCTTATTGAATATAATATCTGTCGAATGATTGGATTATAGTTGTTTTATCGGTATCATGAGGACGCCTCTTTATTTCCCATTGCAAAGCTGTGGTGATCATGATTATGTATTTTTCAAGATCAGTATTGACCTGACATGACATGTATGAAGGGCAAGAAGTCCAAAGTGACACCCTGCAAATTGGCAAAAAGATTATTCTCTAGTATCATTATAGTGACCTTTCCTTTCGAGTTTCATTATAGTTATTGTACCTGTATACAGTGTTTTTAATGATATCATACTCTATAACCCGATATTGTCCCTATGTCGTATAATGATTTTGCCAGTTTGCTTGGTATATAGGGAACATCTTATTAGGGGAACAACATTTGCAGTAGTATTTGAAATGTGCATTGGTAGCATGGCTATTGTATGCTGTGTTGTATACAGTTTTCCTGTATACGTGTTGACTCATTTTTCTCGCTTGATGGAAAATGAAACGCGTGTTAAAGGACTTTTACCATGTTTGCTGTCTGCAAAGGCTGTACAAATATAATTTTTAAGCCTGTAAATATCTCTTTGACATACATGTATAGTGCCCACATTCGGGGTGTGAATGACTACTGCTTGCCTTAACTGATTTCTAGATTGCACCGATTTCTAGATTGTAAATATCAAGACCTGTGGACTATAGATATTGTCAACTGTATAATCATGAAACAACAAATGAATACATATATAAATATTTTGGCAGTAAAACCTACAGAATGAAATGTAGTTTTCTTATAATTATTATTTCATCATTGCAATAAAAAAGTTGATATCGCCTTTGTTAGAAGAAAGTTGTATGTTTGTTTTCGTTCAAATGTTTTGTTTTGTTTTGTTTTTTATTGATAAAGGTACATGAAATGTACTTGTTAAATCAGGTCCCCATTTTGTAAAGACTTGCGACTGATTCAAATCAATCGCAACATTTAGATTGATTTCAACTGTGCACTTAAGAGTTAGGAATTGAATCAATCTCAAAGTTGAGATCGATTTGAATCAATCGTAACTTTTTGGAAGATAGGGCCTAGGAATCTTGGAACTTTTTATGATGGGTTTCCACTGTTGTTCAAGAAAAAAAAAAAAAAAGCTTCATGATTATCGAGGCATGAAGGTTTCTTTCCAATGGGTAGTTTCATGTAAAGTGAATTAGGCGTTGACAGTTGGGTGTTGATAAATAGGAGGGGTTTTTCAAGAAAAATCCCGGACTTGAGAATGTAAGGTAGGAATGAATTTCAATTTGGGTTTTGTTCGGATTTATTGCCTTTTTGAAATTGAAACAGAAATTGACACTGAAGAGTTCTGAAGAGTATAGCATTTAGCAAGGCATGGAGAGAAAGGGGGGGGGGGGGGAGTTTGGTAGTTAATATGAGTTCTTATGGACAACCCCCCCCCCCCCTCCCCTACGAAAAACAGCATTTTTGCTGAGGGTGGTTTTCCCACAAGTGGTAAATAAAGATGTACCTGGTACATGCATTTTACCATCTTTCCAAGTCATACAATATTAAAAATGCATTGTGATATCAAATGGTTTCAGTACGGTATCACAAAGGCATGCTGTCTTCTCTGAAAGATCACATTCTTAACAGGTTTAGGATGAAAATATGTCCATCCTTCTTGTATCCAATTTATGGTTGTTTGTGGTGTGTCATGAAGATTGTCTTTCACTTGCATCATCTACTTCATGTCATCATCACTTCTATCATGAGTAGCAACAGCTTTGTCATCATTGTCATCATCATCATCATCATCAACATCATTGTCATCAACAACATCATTGTCATCCTCATCATTATTATCTTCATCATTATCATTATCATCATGATCATCATAATCTTCTTCAATACATGTACATGTACTAGCTTTATCTTGTAATTGTTACTACATGTACATGTAGATTCATCATTGTCTTCATTTTTCTATCATCTTCATCCTCATCAAAGTTATCTTTATCATCATCATTATGATCACCATCATATAATCATCGTGTCAGTACCAAAAGGCCCCTAAATTCATTGTGTGCAGAAAAGCCCAAAGCAAAAATGACAGACTTTAAATCTCTTCTCATAAATATCCAGTTGTGGCACTCTATCGTTTTTCAGTTATTGTGACCTTCCTTGTGGATAAGATTTGAAGAAAGAATTAACAGCAAACTTTGTTCTTTCCTTGATTTACGGGAGAACGCCTATCGCATTTCATAAGGGCGATTCTGCGCTGCTACAATGATCTAGCCTCATACATGTATCTTATATTTTTCTCTTGAACATGTAAGTCTGTTCATTGTGTTTGTCATTAATCTTTCAATTTTTAGTGCACCTTTTGAGGTGGATATTTGTGTTGTGCCTTATCCGTTTCTGGATTATTATTATTACATGTATTAATTTTTAATATTACAAGTATTGCCATCATTATTATATACAGTACATGTGCATGTCAGTGCAATTGAAATACATTGTACATGTACCTATTCACAGCTATATTTTGAATGTGGCTATATATTTCGAGGGTACAGTGCATCAAAGGACTGTCTGCATTTTTGGAAATTTTGATAAATCTTGAAATGGCAATTTGCAGCACTGACACACTGCACAGTGGCGGCACCAGGATTGTTAAATTGGGGGGGGGGGGGGGGGGGCAAATGGAGGGCAAAAGAAAATGTTGGGGGGGGGGCAGGGGCAGTCAATTTTTTTTTTGCGCGTATGGAAAAATTGAGCGTGAAGTTTTAATCGCCGGCGTAAATCCACTTTGAGGAATGGGGGGGGGGGATAATTGTATTTTTTGGATTTTTTTTCTCTTACACACATTTTAATATCAATTTTGCGAGCAAGCGAACAAAAAATAACCACTTTTTTGTTTTTTAATCGCATTTTCAAATAAATATTCTGAAATATGACAAGCGAGCGAAGCGAGCGAGCCAAAAATGGCTACTTTTCTTGTTTTTAATTGCATTTTAAAAAAGAAATTTTAAAATTTTATGACGAGCGAGCCAAAAAAAAAAAACCACAATTTTTTTTGTTTTCAATCGAAGTTTTGAAGAGTGGAAAATGGTATTTTAGAGCACTTCACAGCTTGAATATGATGCTTATGACAACATCTACTTATTTAAAAATTACTGTATAATTTTTCTTTTCAGTCCTCAAAATTTCGGGGGGGGGGGCAACTGGGGGGGGGGGCAAAGCTTCTGAGTGCCGCCTTGGTGCCGCCACTGACACTGCAGTTTAAAGGAGATAGTCATATCTATTTTGGGTGATACCCAGCAGCAGCAAAGTTTGCTGTACAAACCATTATTACCAACGGGTTCCTGGTGGTCTCTACTGGCTCATTTTTATTTTGAAATCTCATTTTGACCAAAAATGCAGATAGCCCTTTGTTGCACCAAACCCTCGATTTTTAAATTCATCAGGGGCTTTCCTCCTGTCTTTTCATGTCTGAACAGTGAATTACAGTGTTTTTCCAAATTCATTACTACTGGATATTAACTTTTCTTTTTTTGTTAGTACTCATATGTGCTTTAAGATCTTAAAAGTAATCCAGGGCTCTTATAAATGATGAGAAATAATTTAACACAGTATTAAACCTCACTTAAAAAAAAAAAGTAATATTCAT
The DNA here is from genome assembly GCA_029962745.1 of Echinometra lucunter. Taxonomy (NCBI): domain Eukaryota; kingdom Metazoa; phylum Echinodermata; class Echinoidea; order Camarodonta; family Echinometridae; genus Echinometra; species Echinometra lucunter. The sequence goes on along the minus strand of JAPZVO010001485.1, from coordinate 103 downwards.
TATAATTATATGTACAGTAAATTCCAAGCTATGGTGGCAAAATGTGTGTGTTAATGACCAGAGTAAAAAGCAAAGAGCTTTGCAGAATTGGGTTCATAGTCTT
>JAPZVO010001484.1:0-17000 GCA_029962745.1 Echinometra lucunter | reverse complement strand
AACAATGTAAAAATGCATGACATTGTAGAGAAGAGCCCTAAACAAATTTTGCGACATCTTTATCATGAAATCACTGTAAAGAATGCAAATGCTGTGGTCTTTAAAAAAACAACTTTGTTTTCGCTCGCTTTGCTCGCGAGCGAATGCGTAATCAGAGCAGTCTTCATAACTGCACAGTATACTGCGACTTTGTTTCGTCACCTCATTGTCAAGATGAACTCAGATTACATTTCATTTTGTTTCAGAACAAAAGTTTAGAAAAATTCACTTGAGGAGGGCCAAGGGAAAAAAAAGAGATCATTTTTATTTGGACTACAATATGTGTTATCACATGGTAAAAATAACCCTTCATACAGTGTAGTAGCAGCATGAGCATCTGCAATCCTAGGCTTTAAAGGTATTTTTCTATCTTCTTTACACGTCTTTTATTTCCCCTATCATTTTAGTTTAAAAAAAAAAAGAGATTATTTTTCATTTGGACTACAATATGTGTTATCCCATGGTAAAAATAACCCTTCATACAGTGTAGTAGCAGCATGAGCATCTGCAATCCTAGGCTTTAAAGGTATTTTTTATCTTCTTTACACGTCTTTTATTTCCCCTACCATTTCAGTTTCAAAACGATTTTCTTGCATTGCCTAGATGACCCGATATTCTGTTATAAATTCTGTATCACATGGTGGCACTACAAAATACGTAGTAATGCGAATTGGCTGTAAATATGTGTTTTGCAAAATTGTATGTCATCTTATATACCAGTCTTATTCTGAAAATAGTGATGATGATGATAACAGCAATATCAACAACAACAACAATAATAATGATAATAATAAAGATAACAATACTACTACTACTACTACTACTACCAATAATAATAATAATGATAATGCTATAAATTTACAGAGCGCAGGAATAACTATACTGCGCTGCAGTACATTCTTGCAAAGCGTACATCATGTCTCATGCGCTTCCCATGCAAGGACTTTGGATATTAGACTGAATTTTAACTCTTTGAAACGTGAACAAGGACTTTTTGTCTCGCCCACCGGAGGTGAAGGCGAGACTAAGGGATCCAAATGTCGTCCGTCCGTCGTCCGTCCGTCGTCCGTCCGTCGTCCGTCCGTCGTCCGTCCGTCGTCCGTCCGTCCGTCCGTCCGTCCGTCCGTCACAAACGTTATGAAAGATAACTTGGCAACCGTGACTCACTTTTCAACCAAACTTGGGTTGTAGATGCACTAAGGGGACCTGCATGTTATGGTCCAGTCAGAGGTCACATGGTAAGGTCAAAGGTCATTTCAGGTCAAACGTTAAAGTTTACGTGCAAGACTCTCTTATGACACAAAACTCTGCAACCGTGACTCACTTTTCAACCAAACTTGGGTTTGTAGATGCCCTAAGCGGACCTGCATGTTATGCTCTAGTCAGAGGTCACATGGTAAGGTCAAAGGTCATTTCAGGTCAAACGTTAAAGTTTACGTGCAAGACTCTCTTATGACACAAACTCTGCAACCGTGACTCACTTTTCAACCAAACTTGGGTTGTAGATGCCCTAAGCGGACCTGCATGTTATGCTCTAGTCAGAGGTCACATGGTAAGGTCAAAGGTCATTTTAGGTCAAACGTTAAAATTTACGTGCAAGACTCTCTTATGACACAAAACTCTGCAACTGTGTGACACTGTTCAATCAAACTTGGGTTGTAGATGCACTAAGGGGACCTGCATCTTATTGTCCAGTCAGAGGTCACATGGTAAGGTCAAAGGTCATTTCAGGTCAAATGTTAAAGTTGACGTGCAAGACTCTCTTATCACACATAACTTTGCAACCGTGACTCACTTTTCAACCAAACTTGGGTTGTAGATGCACTGAGGGGACCTGCATGTTATGGTCCAGTCAGAGGTCACATGGTAAGGTCAAAGGTCATTTCAGGTCAAACGTTGAAGTTTACGTGCAAGACTCTCTTATGACTCAAAACTCTGCAACCGTGTGACACTTATCTATCAAACTTTGGTTGTCGATGCACTAAGGGGACCTGCATGTTATGGTCCAGTCATAGGTCACATGGTAAGGTCAAAGGTCATTTCAGGTCAAACATTAAAGTTTACGTGCAAGACTCTCTTATGACACAAAACTCTGCAACCGTGTGACACTTATCTATCAAACTTGGGTTGTAGATGCACTAAGGGGACCTGCATGTTATGGTCCAGTCAGAGGTCACATGGTCAGGTCAAAGGTCATTACAGGTCAAACGTTGAACGGTTAAAGTTTACGTGCAAGACTCTCTTATGACACAAAACTTTGCAACCGTGTCACACTTTTCCATATTTTATCAAATGTTATTCCATCCCAGTTATTTCACAATGAGCTTTCGATACAGTTCTGTTGTGTGCCATCACAGATCGCGATATTTCTAGTTATTTTCACAAGTGGGCGAGACACAACATCGCAAACGCCTTGTTTGTTTTGTTTTTTCTTACTCCTAAGTTTCACTTCAGCATGAATTTTTATTATAACTTTCATGTATAAACTGCATAAAAGCATATTCTACCTCACAATGACCAGAGAAGATATGCGGACATGCATTTTGAGATGTACTGTAAGTATAAGGCATATAATAGAAGACCCATTTCAATCATCACAATAGTAAACCGACCCATAAGCATGGCCTCGCATTTTAACCCGCTTTTCCGTCTATGAATAGATTGGTTTCGCACTGAACAATGTGTTCTTCTAATCGAGTAAGGATTGGGGACATTTTATATCCTCGCATGATAGTCACAGTTTGAAAAGAATCACCTAACCATGCTAGCGGACTGCCATATGGCTTTCGATACAAAAAGCTAGTTTCATTTCATTCTGCATGGAAACAATTATTGTGTTCCTTTATGGTGCAGTCACACCGGCCAGACCGACCCAAATTTTTCTGAATTGGTATTGTTGGGCACTGTTGCATGCCCGACATGAAGCCGACAACCCCGATTCCTCCTGTAACCCAATCCGATTGCATCCTGCTTGCATTTTGTTTTGTTTTGGTTTTTTGTAATTTATCATCCCGAATGTTAAAATTTATACGGGCACATAGTCCGTTGTCAACCAGTCAAAAAGTGGAGTTAAACGCAACTCTGTGATGATTTTTGGAAACATACCTTATTGAAAAGGTAATTTTATATATTGTACTAAGGACGTTGTTTCCAAATTTTAAAAGGGGGATAAAGTCACCGTTTCAAGCATTTTGAAGGGGGAGGGAGGGGGAATTTCAAACCTTGAATCTACTCTGCCCCACCCCATCCTATCTCCACACGTTAGGTACCTATAGAGAAGAGATTGCAGAAAGTTCTTTGAGTGTGTGTGTGTGGGGGGGGGGGGGGTTGACAGGCAAACAAACGAAGTTCAGGGGCTGTAGGGCCCTGAACGGGGGTTCAGGCCCCTCCGCCCCCAACCCCGAAGTTCTTGAGTTTTTACGGTTTAGCAAGACTACGAAAATGTTAGATACTATAAGTTTTTTGCAATTTTATATGTTTGGGGCCAAATTTGTTTGGGTGCAGCCCACCCCCCCCCCCCCCCCCCCCCCCCCCCCCCCCCCCCCATGCTTCCACGGCCCCTGTAGATTTAATTTTCATCCCTTCAAGCTCTCTATCTCACTGTACATGTGCAAGTAAAAAAAACTAGAATTCGAATGAAGTAACCATATTTTCATGAATCATATATTTTCCTGCGCTTTTTCTTCTCGAAAATCATCTGCAATATCATATCTTTTAAACTTCCTACAAATTTTCATCAGTAATGCACCATAAATATTTTTTTTCATATTTCTATTTCATAATTACCCCCCGCCCACCATTAAAAGGTGACTGAAATCAACTTCTGTCCATTTTAAAATTTGGAAACAACTGTCAGTGTTTTATTTTCGCTTCTTCTATCTTCATCTTTTGTCTTTGTTTATTCTTTTTTTTATTTCTTCTTTTCCTTCAATTCCTTTTCTTTCCATTCCTTTTCCACTTCTCTTTTCATTCTCCTCTCTCTCTTCCCTTCATTTTCTTCTTCTCTTCCTCCTTCTTTTTTCTTTTAATTTTTCTTTTTCTTTTTGCCTGTCTTCTTCTTGTCCTTAGTCTCATTCCTTTTTTCCTTTTCTTTTCTTGCTTTTGTTCTCTCCCTTTTTGATTTCCTGTTTTAGCTTTACTACCCCTTATTTTCTGTAAGATTTGGAAAGCCTCTCATTATTTTGTTTGGGCCTACTGGATGGTTGTAACCATTTCTCATTTTTCTTTTATACATAACGCACCTATGATTGTCAGAGCGTTTTTGATTTATCCTTTCCCGTTTTCTTCTCACTTTTTCTTCCTTCCTCTCTTCTTTTCCTCCATCTTGTTCTTCTTTTTTTCTCATCCCTCTTCTCCTTCTTCTAGTTCTTTTCTCCTTTTTCTTTTCTTTTCCTACTTTTTTTCTTTTCTTTCCTTTTCGTAGTAATGTTTTTTATGTACATTATATTGTATTGATGATTTTATTTTGTGCAAGTATGTTTTACGTTATTTATGTACCAATCCAACTTTCGAATTGTAATAAAGAACACCGTATATAATCTATCATACCTTTCCTAATATATGTTAATAAGAATCATCATAAAATTGCATTTCAAGTACCGGTTGCCAACAGACTATTAATTTTGTTGTCGGTGTCAATACAGCCCTTGCTCGGGTTGAGTTCAGTTTTGTTCGGTTTTGTATCGGGCGAAATCCCATCGTCGCATGACGCGCAATTCAAGACGTCTTCTAAAAAAGGCAGCGAGAGTTTGATGGCAACATCTTCAAAATTTCACAATCATCCTGGGGTGGTATTCTGAGACTGTTTTAACTCTGTTTTAAATCTGTTTTTAGCAAATCGGTATTCTGAACACCGTTTTATCTCTGTTTTAACTTTTGTTTTAAGTTTTGTTTTATCTTTCTAACCGCGCATCTTACCTTGCATGCCTGGCGCAAGTCGTGCGCAAGCGCGTAAAATACCATATGTTATAACACGGTATTCTGAAGACCGTTTTATCTCCTGTTTTAACTCTTTCCGCTTGACATTTCATGCTCATGAGATAAAACAGGGTGGGAGGTGTTTGAACTTTGCATGCGGTATGTCATGGCGGCAATTTTTCTCGCTCATAAATGTTTTGGGTTGGAATGAGGGGGATAACGAGATCCAATAAACCTTGCTTTTATTCCCGAAACAACATTTCGAAAAAAAAAATTGCCTCGGGTGGAGAAATTTGGCAATTGTCTGCGATAATATCAAAGATGATTTCCACAAATAATTCTGTCACATTATCACATCTGAGTTAAAGCAAGAAACTAAGCACAAATCAATGCGCTCATTACAACGCGAATATATAAGTTCACGCGTTTCACGCACCCCTTCCCCAGGGAGCGATCTTATTGGCTGAGTCAGCTTAGACTCATCTCTAACGACTTTCCCCATTGGATAATATCTTTGCGGTGGGTGTGGCTTTAATGACTTACAACACCGTTAAAACAGTTCTTAGAATACCGTTTAAAGACTGTTTTAGCTGTGTTGTAAATCAATGACTTAAAACAGAAGTTATAACAAAACTTAAAACGCAGTTAAAACGGTGTTCAGAATACCACCCCTGATGAGCTCGGTCTAATTTCAACCCGAGACCTGATGAAGGCCATGTTGGCCGAAAGCTTGCCATTACAATAAAAGGACATGATCGAGAGCTACGTCAGCTTCATTCCATTTATTTTCTTTCACTGTGTACTAAAATGAAGCACTGCACACGTTTTGCGAGGGGACATCTTTCTTTATATATATATACATACATATATATATGAAAGAAATTTGACAAATGCAAACAACTTTGGCAACACCCTTGTAAATAATAAACACTGAAAATGGGGGAATAATAATTGCGTAGCTCCCTCAATGTTCCCCAGAGCTGTCATCCATTTTGAATCAAGGGTTGAAAAAATGCCTCCGCCGGGAATCGAACCCGGATCACTGGCTTAGAACGCCAATGCCTTACCACTAGACCACAGAGGCGGGCCAACAGTTAGGCGTGACCGAATCCAACTGACCGACAGACAGATTCCCGACCCTTTTTGATCCTTTATTTTGGTCCAGATGAGTTAATATATATATATATATATATATATATATATATATATATAGCCAAAAGCCCGGGTTCGATTCCCGCCGGAGACATTTTTTCAACCTTTGAAAAATTTCCAAAATGGTAGGACAGCTCTGGGGATATATATATATATATATATATATAATTGTGACTGAAGAAAGAGGCGGCGGGACGTTGCGAGTATGTTCAATCTGCCTTTATTATGCCGAGCTTTCGACCCTGTGGCAGGTCTTCCTCAGGGCTTGAGATACAAAACAAAAATTAACCAATTGCAAGCATGCAACAAGACAACGAAATGAAAACAGCATTATAACACAAATACAAACGTAAATAACAGAAAACGGTGTTAGCAATTACACAGTCTTTTTAAGTTTCAGTCGAATTAAAATCAAAAATGTTAAATCAAAGTGAAGAAACGAACGGAAAGTGTAAATCATATAGCTCAAAGAGTAATAATCATAACAATACTAACTAGTTACCTGGATTTTGGCAGTAGGGAGGAGTTCGGTTTGTAAGTTTTCTGTTATTTACGCCTTCATGAAAAACAATGTTTTAACCACTAATGAAGCTACCTTGGGTAATAAAGACTCAATAAATAAACAAAATATATGAATAGGGTAAAATAACTATACTACTGTACATGAACCTCTCTTAGCGCTTTAGATTCACAAGAAACGAATATAAAGAATTGCCATGGAAATCAAGACAGAATCAACAAGCAACGATTAAAACCCCTCTAAAGCAAAATAACTATACGGAGCTCATAGTTACCCAAGCCCAAATGAGACATTATTTTAAGTTCCCATGCCCTCTTTATATATGTACCTTATAGCTTGCTCATGTTTCACTCTCAACCATTTTTACACTGTATCTTGTACGGCTCCAGGTATACACTGTAAAATATTACCCGTAAAAATTACTGTGATTGGATGGCAACTTGCTGCACGACTTTCCACCGTAATTTTTACGGTTGGACTGTATTGTAAATTACGGCTAACCACTGTATATTACGTAATAATTACCGTTGTTTTAACGGTTGGCCCATCTTATTTTATTTTACCGTTAAAATAACGATAATTATGACGTAATATACAGTGTTGTAGCCGTAATTTACAATACAGTCCAACCGTAAAAATTACGGTACTTGGGTGCTGCACGACTTTCCACCGTAATTTTTGCGGTAATTTTTTGCAGTGTACGCTAAAAACTATACATATATATATATATATATATATATATATATATATATATCTTTACTATAATATGTATATGCCTCTTGTCTTTTAATCAAGGCAGGCGCCATTTTGTTTTTGTTTGTTTTTTGTTTGTCGTTGTCGTTCTTTGATATAACACATGCCATTACACTAATTCATTTTATAGTCCATGGTGCTCTATATCACCATATTATCCAAATAATTTATGCCTACAAAATGTAATATATATATTTAAAACTTCCTTCTCATGATTGTTTTAAGTATTTTAATTTGTTTATCAATCTTAAAAGAAAAGCACATATTAAGTTCTCATGTACTAGAATTTATTTGGATACAGGTATGATGTAATGATGATGCTGACTCAGACTATGCATAAACTCCACGAAGTATGACTCAAAATGGCGTCGCATATATGTTTGACGAAGGGAGACATATATTTTCCACCACCAGTTCACATTATTTCTTTTACAGTCGGGGGAATATGCCCGTGAATTAAAGAAAAGGAAGCGATGTGAGGTTCCCCCTTTACATAATTTTCTTGTTTCATGTATAAGAAAAATATATCATCAAAAATAATTAGCATTCGGGCTTATGCGTACTTGTATTTCGTAACCCGTAAAATATAATGTTTTTCTCCCGTATTGGTGTACAAGCCGTATCGATTAAGCTTGGACTACTCGCTATGTCCTCAACGAATGGTCAAACGTTCTAAAAATAAGAGGAAAGGAGAAAGGATGATGAAAAGTTGACTTACCAGACATTCGATATCCAAGTGATAATCCTGAAATTCCAAAGATGATCCTCTTCGCGAGGGCGATTGATATTGGTACCGATGCATCATTCCGGGGTTGTTCGTCCGATGGTATTTCTCTACCTGACAGGGCGAAGTCCGCCAACATTGAATGGAGAGAGAGAGAAAGAGGTGAAGAGAGAGGAGGAGAAAGAGTGAGAGATCAGCTATGGTACAGTGATCAATATAAATCGATAAACATAAAAAAGGGGTCAGATAAAGCCCCCAAATCGCGCAGTCAAACTCATAATGAAGAGGAGATGAACCTCAGTCACACCAACCATCCCGACACCGGACCGATAACAAAAAGACTATAACCCCGGCCGGAAAGCCAACAATCGGTAGTTTGGGGGACTGGTTACAGGTTTGTAGTCGGTCTGGCGGTGTGGTTGACGTATACTACTTGAAACTGGTTTGCTACATGAATCGGAGCAATGCACGGCTTGATCTATATACAGTGTGTCCCATTGAGATAAAAGGAAATCGGATTTCATCGCAGAAATTCTCTATAATGTTAAATTTTTTCCTTGATGATGGAAAGTGGTGCTACCGAAATTTTACTTGCACGCACAAACTACAACTTTGATTTAGATTTTAGAGTAATAAACGTTATCATTTTGGAAAAAAGAAACATATCACCTAAGAATTCACAGTTTCCCTTTATATGCCGCCTCATGCGTTAAAAATGAATGACGCATGGCAGAGAAAAAGTAAAATGAAAAGATGCTTGATTTCTCCCAAATGAGTATAGTTGAGTAAGAAGCCAATCAGCTTTTCTGATCTAGCAGCTGCATCGTTAGTCAAGCTAATGACACTTTGCTTAATTTTCGGCCTTTTATACCCCAACCATCTCAGGGCAGAGGCGTCGATCCTGGGGGGGGGGGCAGGGGGCAGTTGCCCCCCCCCCCAAAGAAAATTTCGGGGGGCAAAGGTATCATTTTGCCCCCCCCCCCCAATAATTTCCCAACCCAAAAAAAAAAAAAAAAAGAGAGAGAAAAGGAAGGAAAAGGAAGGAAGGAATTGAAATGAAAGCGTAATACATGTACAAGAAAAAAGAAAGAAAATGGACAACTGGGAAGCGCTCGCTCGCTTCGCTCGCTCGCATTTATTGTATCTTAACCAGTGCCGATGATAATTACTATTCTTATGAAAGGAAATCGGTTTGCGTCTTGTGTTTCTATCTAATGTTATATTATTCTTCTACTCATAGGAAGTAATATAACCAAACAAGATATCACTCCTAGAAATCGAGCGGCCAGTTGACCTAAAAATAGATAAAATTTCAGGAGATAACGGCCTGGATAAAAAAAAACCGCAAAACAAAAACATATTTTTCGTTAACTCGCTCGCTACTCCGCTGTACTCTCACTGGTAAAAGCTAGATACAAGATGATTTCGGGCAGCAAGTAGCTTATTATAGCCGCGAGATTCCAAAGTATCATTATATTTGGGCAGCAAGGTGGTTGACAAAGATTTTGAGACGAATCCATATCATTTTGCCGGGATCGGTCGTTGACTTTGCTCGCTATAGTAGAAACAGAATGGATTCGGACTGCAAGCGAGGTAGCTAAAACAGTGTCATATTCGGCACACAGGTGATCGGATGTATTATTTAGATATCTTAGAGGGCAAGAGGGCAGCAGACTGTTCGACACAGTTCGACATACTGCGGTGGGCGCTCCAACTTTTATAGTACACAAGTCAATAGCGCGTTATGTACATTCGTTCGATTTTTTGTCAATTTTGACCAGTATATGCAGATTTATTTTAATATTTGCAATGAGAAATTATCAGGGAAGTTCAGGTCCAGCTGTGCGGTGCTCAAATGCCACAAGAATTAGAGAAAGTTTAAAAATTGGAAGCTAACTGAGTGCGAAATTCACTCACTTTTGACTCATGAAGCCTGTTTGTGTGAGAAGCGGTACTCCCTACACTGGTTTCCGTAAGCAACGTGAAGGAATTCGTCGCCAGTGGGTAAAAACATCAACAGAAAGGACTTTGAAGTCAAGAAACATTATCATTATGTCCTTTGGCGTAAACTTTAATGAGTGAAAACATGACTTTGTAAACAGGGTAAGATTTAGGGCTCCCGTTTACTACGGCTTCTATGCTGCAATCGAACTTTTACTGACAAAACTAAGTTGAAAAACCATCGAAAGTACAAAAATACATCATACCTTCATCCGTCAGATATGACCATTGTCTTACCTCATCTACCCATGTATCCATGCTTTATTTTATTGATCTAGAATAAAGTAAATGGAACAATATCGGGGCATATCTCATATCTTACATTCGTTTTGTACACAGAGCCAATCGCGGTCAGCGCGCTTGCCCACCGCAGCAATGGCGTCGCCGATAGAGGGCCAAATACATAAACCGGAGGTGAAATTGGTCTATATGGACAGCACCATGATATAATTGATCACGGAGCTACTGACGCCTGAACATGCGTCGAAGAACAGATAAAGAATACTTGGTTGATAGTGTACGACTTCGTCATAACATTAACTCCATGGATGGACCATTCTATAAAATGCTACCAATATATCGCTTGTGTGGTATTTTAGGTGCAGGCCTTGCCTTATCTTATATAAGGGGTACAGACTTGCTGGTAACTAGTAGTTTACGAGATAATAAAATCGAGGTAGAGGAGTTCTATCCGTTTGGAAAAGACAAAGGAAGAGACAGTGGGCAATGCGGAGGTGCAATCAGCCAATATTTTTGTTGTATACATTGAAGTTTTAAAAAAAACCCTAAGATTTGGAATGATTCATTCTGCTCTGCATAGCCGAGCCTACTTTTCACGCAAGCAGCGGTATAAGTATAATAATTCACCATCTGACTGATATTGATGGGAGGGGGGGCAGCATATGATAAACCCCAAGCCCCTGGATGCCCGATTGTCATAATGTATAGGCCTAACTTATGCACACAATAAATTCATCCCCTCTATTGTTTAACTAGGCCTATTGGGAGTTTGGAATTTCACGTTATCTCGTTTATGCTTTTATACAAAATTCTGCATCGAAATATTCATTTGGGAAGAAAGGGGAAAAAAAATTTTTTTTTAAAGAGAGAGAAAGTGAGTGGGGGAAAAAAGATGAAAAGAAGTGATACGAGTCCACTCTCATAATTGCTCCAAAGCTGAAATTATTTTTCCATAATGTTTTATTCTGATTTCATCAAAACTCATCCATGTTTTTGTTTATTATAATTTCTTGCAATGTAATTTAACGTAATGTAATTTAATGTAATATTATGCAACGTAATGTGATATAATTCATTATGCTCTTAATAATCCTTATACTTGTATTGCTTTAAGATATAAATGTTAAGCGCTTAGAAACTATTGTAATAAGCGCTATATAAATGTACATTATTATTATTATTATTATTAAAACAAAAACGATGAACATATTGATCTAAACAATTAACATTTGAATGTTAAGAAATGCAATTCAAACTCCATTCCATCCGACTGGACACAGTCTTAGTCCCCTGACTGTACTCGAACGTATTTTTGTAACATGATATTTAATGGTCTTGCAGAAATCGAACTCGCTGGTAATGGTTTCAAAATTTACGGGATTGTACTTTCTGTTAATGTGTGTAGTTATCATTCGTTTGCCATGTCTAATTTCATTTCAAGAAGGTAGGCCTACTTTCAAGTGCATGTGGACAAACTTTGACACGGCGACACCCGAATTTGAAGCAAAAACAAACAGGGGAGGGAACTGCAGAGAGCAAGAATTATTAGACATACAGGAGGTCTCACATTACCCCTTTTTCTCTCCCCCCCCCCCTCCGTCTCTCTCTATTTCTCCCTCAATATTTGTTAAATTTTAGTGTGATATTGCGTACTGATTGAAAAGATAATGGGCAAGAAATATTCACGTACATGACTGAATCGCACCTACGATCTATTCGTATGCAGGGGTGTAGATAGCGGGAGGGGGGAGGGGGATGCATCCCCCAATTTTTGAAGTGGATGTATATACATTGTACGTGTGTATATAGATATGTATAAATGGGGAATCACCCCTACCCCCCCCCCCCCCCCCCCCAGGTATGAGGACCTATCTAAGCTAATGTTCCTATGGCCTTGGGTGTATACGGTACTTCAAGATTAGTGGGAGCTAGCCGAGGAAAAGTGTGCCCCTCCCACAGAGCGGCAACTGTATCCAATATCAACGAATCAAATCAAATCAAATTAAATCAAATTAACTTCAATGAAATAAAATCCTGACGCACTAACATGATGAGATTATCAATATTATGATATGCTCATGCTCAGAACAGATACGCAGGAATAAATACACACCAATTACTTGTTTGTTTCGCACACTGCATGACTGGCAAATCGTTAAAGAAGTTTTACCGTTGCCTGTTGAATGATTTCTGAAATGATAAATAACCTCGCTCCGGGTGACTTTACAAAAGACTCATTTCTCACAAACCGATTTACTATTCTACAAGATGCTGCAAGCAGTTCTCTATGTGTTACTGCATACACACAGAACACATGTACATGAGGTCACTTTTCTTATCAAGGCAGACTTCCTATCCAGGGGCGTAACAGGTACCTGTTATCAGGGGGGGGGCAGAGCCTAAAAATTTCCCGGTAACTAGTTTATGTCTAGAATTTGTGGCGTAGCTAGGACTGCATTTTTAAGAGGACGGTTGTGCTCATCGGCGTAAATCCAATTTGAGGAGTGGGGGATTAAAAACTTTTTTAACGATTATTTTTCCCTGTCACACACATTTTGATATCTATTTTGCGAGCGAGCGAAGCGAGCGAGCCGAAAATAATCACTTTTTTGCTTTTGAATCGCATTTTCGAATAAAAATCCAAAAATATGACGAAAGAGCGATGCGAGCGAGCCAAAAAATACCACTTTTCTCGATTTTAATCGCATTTTTGGATGGAAATCCTAAGATTTTGACGAGCGAGCGGAGCGAGCGAGCCAAAAATAACCACTTTTTTGTTTTCAGTAGCATTTTCAAATAGAAATTCAAAAATATGATAATTGTTTCTGACAGATATATATTCAGAATTTTTACTAACTGATTAATAATTAAAATATATTTTCTTCTTTAAAAAGTGTGTCTGCATGGCGGGAAATTTGTACACTCCATCCCCTCTCTCCCCCAGGTGGGGGGAATAGATCCCCCACCCCCCCCCGGAATTTACACCAAGAGGGGAGGGTGCAGGAAAGGGGGGAGTTCCCCCCCCCCCCTCCCGCGCGAAGTACGGAAGCCCCGACGTTTCTCTGCATTGCCAGTTGTCGGTAGGAGGATTTCATTTTAGGAGGACGGTATTGCTCCCTAGGAGGGAGGGTGCAGGGAGGGGGGAGTTTCCCCCCCTCCCGCGCAAAGCGCGGAAGCTCTGACGTTTTTTCGCTGTCAGTTCCCGCTCTTCTTACGCTCTCTGCCTGTTATCGAGGGGGAGGGGGGGGGGGGGGGGAGGGGCATACGCATAGCCAAAAATTTCCCGGTAGTTAGAATCAGTGGTGTAGCTAGGATTTTCTTTTAGGAAAACGTTAGTGCAAAGCGCACTCCCTAGGCATGCTAGGGGAAGGGTGGAGGGATGGTGATTTTCCCCTCCCGCGCGAAGCGCGGAAGCTCTGACGTTTCTTTGAATTGTTCGTTTTCTGTTACCGGTCTCATACATTTTCTGCCTGTTATCGGGGGGGGGGCAGAGCCGAAAATTTCCCGGTAACTAAGTCTAGAAATAGAATATGCGGAGATAAGCCCGCACCGCGAGTTGCTTGTTGCGAAGCCTTTAGCGGGTGGGGCCAGGGTTCTGGCTTAGGGCCCCTGATGGGGGTCTAGAGGGAAGCCACTGCGGTTGTCCAGGGAGTGGAGCACCGGGAAACTCCGGGTTTGGTACTAAATTTTCCCTCATTTTTTTGTTTCCCTTTGCTTTCTTCTTTTCCCCCCCCCCTTTCCCTCTTTTCCCTCTCTCTCTCTTCTTCTTTCTCCCCTTTCTCCTTCTTTCTTTCCCGTTCTCCTTCTTCCTTTCCCTTTCTACTTCTTTCTTTCCCTTTCTCCTTCTTTCTTTTCCTTTCTTCTTCTTTCTTTTCCTTTCTTTTTCTTCCTTTCCCTTTCTCCCTTCCTTTTTCTTCCTTTCCCTCCTTTTCATTTTTTCCCGGTGGTTTGGTGGATTTTCCCGCTGAAATCCTTCAGGGGGGGCAGAGTGCCCCCCCTGCCCCCCCGGCTGTTACGCCACTGTTCCTATGTGGCCCAAACTTGTGCATCATTTCGAGTATTACGAGAATGAGTATTGAGCCTAAAAGTGGTGGGGGGGGGGGGTGCCCAAGGAAAATGAACAAAAGCAGAATCATAAAAGTTCTAATCGGGTAGATATTCAAGAAGATTTGATGCAAGACATTGCTGAAGAACTACAAACAATAATTTGTACACATATTAATAAAAAAAATGAGATACATAAGTTTGTGTTTTAACTGGGTTCATATGTAAAATATTGGCATGCTGATTTGGCGACTGTTTTTAAGGTAACATTTCTGCTCGAAATTATCAATAGCGTTTATGGAAACAAATAAGAAATTTATTTGTTTTTTAAAGAGTTCAGTTATGCAGTGGTGTTTGACTAAATCAATTCAGATGAACATACGACCATAACACCACACATACACACACACATGCAGAGGGAGAGAGAAGGATCATGAGTGAGTGAAAAGTTGGTTTGGGGTTCCGAATTAGGGGGTAGGATGGGGGATAGGGCAGGGATGGGGGGGGGGTGAATAGTAATCATGCGGAGGAGGGGGGAGGGCGGGAAGATTGGTGTTTCAACACACTTGACCATCTCCGCATCTATCATGCCAAAATCGGTCAGCTGTAAACAAAACACAGATGATTTTAAAAACTACGGAAATGTAACTAATATGTTAATAATCATATCCCTGTCATTTCTAGCTCATTTTTCCTGATTGAGGTGTCATATGAAAGGGAGGAAAATGAAATTTATGGAAATGTGATTATTTCTTTGAAATTCAGATAAAGTTGGCCAAACGACTTTTTGGTAGACCTCAGTGCTTCATATTGTCTTTATTCATTCGTGACATGCGTGAAGGATGTATCATTATGAGTGGTATCTGATGAAAGAATAGGGTCTATGCTTTACAAATAATTATTAATTTCATTTTATTAAGCACAATTGTGATTAAGATATGATAAAACATCGATCCATCTCGGTTTCGTTTTTTTTTTTTTTCTCGGACGCACTGTAGGGAACCTCCGTGAAAGGACCGTGTAAGTGTCCAGTAGCATCCGTGCTCTTCCTTGTATTCCGGGTTCTCTCCGGGGGCTTTTCTGGCAAAGTCCGCGTTGCTACCTTGTCTATCCGTGTAGAAACCTTACTTGTCCGTACTTATCCGTACAAATACCCTGTTGGGAACGTATTCACACCGGCACTGCGAGGAAAATCACAACGTTGCACGCCGGAACACATGGCCGGAACACATGGCCGGAACACCAGGGATTAAGATCCGGGATGCAATCCGTGATGGTGTAAAGCCCACCGCACACTATATACGATCCGTCTGCGATCCGATTTTGGAAAAAATGAAATAAATTATAGCATTTGATATGAACAATCAAACATGTAAATTCTTAACGATTAAAGTTCCGAATAGTCGTATGAATACTAAAATCGAAATTCCGGGCTTTTGCGAGCCTCCCTGAAGGAATAAAAGCGAACTCAATTCCGAATCGTAGTGATTCCCAGGCCGACCAGACGTCCTGTATTCTACGGGACTGTCCCGTATTAGAACTATTTGTCCCGCGTCCCGTACGATCTTCCCCAGGGACGCAGTGTTGTCCCGTATTTCAAACTCTGTTGAAACAAGGAAATCTTTATCCACAAAAAGGTAATATACCATATTTAGAAATGTTGCATATGGAAGAAGAAATATTTTTAAAAATTTGCTCGCTCGCTTAGTTTTGAAAATACTTGGGCAAACACCATAGTCTGCTGTATATAGTGTTATGTGATAATAAGACCAATTTCATATTTTCTATATCAATACTTAATCAATACTTCTACAGGAAGTAAAACAGGAAGTTAAATGTTTATAAACTTTACTCTACTTCAGAAAGTACTACTCATATAGCTTCCAAGTTCCAACTAAAGCTATGACGCACCGGTCACTTTATGGTCTTCTTATTCACTACATCATTCCTTCCAGATAACTGACCCACTTCCCCAGTACTGCGTTATGACGTACTTTAGGTCTTTGGTCAAGAGCTCAAGGTTGACCAACTCCCATTAGAGGGTTTACCCATTATAAAAGGGCTTATGTCGAAAGGGTGCGTGCGCGGAGCGGGATGGGAGCGGGGAGGGAACGGGGATGGCCGCACCCTTTCGAGAGAACCCCCCCCCCCCCCCCCCCCCCCGGTTGCGAAATTTTTTTTCCTACGACATTTTCGCTCCTTGCGCGTGCGCACATGGTCATTCTCCGCGACTTCATAAATATTCATATGTACGTCATTGTGCCACTGATCAACGCATGCGCACATGGTCAATGTCTGATACGACCTCACAAAATATTCGTAGGTAGGCTACGTCATAATGCCATTAATGCGCGCTTTGCTCCTCTCTAATTCTGTCTGTGATGAGATTTGTGCGCGTGCAAACATTAACTCAAAGTTCAATTTTTTTTTAAAGGACGTTCCACAGTTATGTTTCTGCGCATCCCTACCCCGCAGGTTAAAACGTCACGCGCACAGCTGATTGATCAGCTGTGCGCGTCAGCTGATCATGCTGCATGCTCGCAGTGCATCACAGCGCAGATGCAACACCGAGCCTGCCGAGCTGGCCGGCCTGGAGCGCAGCAGTTAGCT